>NQII01010653.1:0-28112 GCA_002778355.1 Clitarchus hookeri
ATAGTTTGTTTGAGTGGTGCAGAATAGTTCCGATCCCTTTTCTCTACCCCAGTTTGAACAGGCATCTTTTTCTACGTCTTCATCACATTTTGATTGTTAGCCTCGATAGAAAACCTTTTACCGCAGTTCCTTCTATTCTGATGGACAGTTGTAAGACACATGGTATTACTCTTTACCCATTCATTTCCCCCTTCTTTGATACTCATGACATTAGTTGTGAAATTAGTTGATTTTTGGACAGACCATATATTGTTATTTGCGACAAGTCATTTTTGACTCTCGAACTCCCCTTCTTTCAAAAAACTAATTATCTTTGGCTCTTTGCTACCAAGTCTACAATTGCAACGAACGAAGTTAGCCTCATATTATTTGGAACATTATAGTTATTTTTATAAGGTTGTTAATCAAACTGTACAAGAAGTGGCACACAGAATGAAGATAATTAGCTTTAGGATTGACTTGAATTCTGTGTTGTTGCGAGTTAGTGAAGCACTTGTTGATGCTAGACTCGAGCTTTTAGACTTAAAAAAATGCAATTGTAACCATTGTTCATGGCAAATTAAGTTCTGCCTTGTTAATTGCTGCTTCTTTTATTAATGTCTTGAACAAAATTCAACATTTTATTACCATGCCTTTTTATATGTTTACACCTGTTTCACAGGAGAACCTTCACATTTTCTATGGCGTTGGTACTGCACAAGCTGTAATTTATAAAATCTCTATTAATGTTGTGGTTAATGTACCTCTTGCTAATAAGGATAGTTTGTTTGAGTGGTGCAGAATAGTTCCGATCCCTTTTCTCTACCCCAGTTTGAACAGGCATCTTTTGCTCCGTCTTCATGACATTTTGATTGTTAGTCTCGATAGAAAACCTTTTACCGCAGTTCCTTCTATTCTGATGGACAGTTGTAAGACACATGGTATTACTCTTTACCCATTCATTTTCCCCTTCTTTGATACTCATGACATTAGTTGTGAAATTAGTTGATTTTTGGACAGACCATATATTGTTATTTGCGACAAGTCATTTTTGACTCTCGAACTCCCCTTCTTTCAAAAAACTAATTATCTTTGGCTCTTTGCTACCAAGTCTACAATTGCAACGACCTTTCTTTGTCGATCAACTCTCGAAACTTTAAGTTTAGGTTCAGTAAATTCCGCTATTCATCTAAACCTATCCATTCCCATGGTGCATGTGCCCAATCTTCTGTCCAACCTCACTTCCCCACATTTTGGTAATTTTCCTGAGTTTTCCCTAAATTATTCATTTATTAAGTAATCGTATATCCTTGTAAGTTCTCAGCCTAGTGGTGCTGATTTTCATTATGTTTTCAGGTTTCACCATTCTGAATACCAAAACTCCCCTGAAATTACCTTTAATATTACTTCTTATACCCAGTGTTATTAGTACACTGTGTCTTGCTCTGTGACCATGGTTTGTTTTGAAGTTCTACCACCCACACTCAGCTCTTTCCCATCCTTCTGTTCCTTCCACTGAGATTCCTGAGAGAACTGTAGTGGTGACATTGCCTCCTCGCCCAGCAGAATCTACTAACTAGGTAGTGACAGTAGAGTGTGTTTGTTTGTTTGGTTAGTTTATGTAGAGATAGTTCTAACCCCTTTTAGTTTTTGAGAGTATTTCATTTGTTTCTTGAAGTGGTAATTGGGTCACCATCACAAGGGTAGTTCCGTTTTGAATAAGGGAGTGTTGTGCCATGTTGTGGCATTTTCTCTCTAACCTAATTTGTTCTAGTTTGCTTTTGTTAGCAAATGCCNGTGCCATGTTGTGGCATTTTCTCTCTAACCTAATTTGTTCTAGTTTGCTTTTGTTAGCAAATGCCTTCTTTTTTTTGGCAAAGCCCCGTCGTCTTTCCTTAATTATTATAGAAATTAATTTTTTATTGCAATTTGTTTTCCTTTTAATATGTATTATGTCATGTTAAAGATTGATGTAACCTTAATTTAAAAGCTTGTTTAAAACTTGTAATTGCGAATGCAATAAGCAGTTACAAAATAATGTAATTATCTTATTTTCAATGTTTTTGCTGCTCTTAAAGTAGAGAACATTTTTGGGATGTCTCTACTTAACCGGTGTTTTCAGTTCACATTTGTCGCACCAGATGACAGAGCTTGTGCTCTTTATTGTTTGATTTCTTGATTTTATTTTACTTTATGTTTTTATAATGTTTTTACCGTAATTAATATTCTAATCGAAAGTTAAAAATAATATACGCTAATGTTTGCGTCTTGATAATTTTGGTGACCGCGGCATTGTGGTTCGAGGTGTATCAATTGACCATGTCGTGTGTACCGGAGTTACCTAAATTTCTTTGTTGACTCGACCTTCTTCACAACACCTTTTCAAGATGTAACGACGCGTTTATTTTTGCTGTTTGATAATTTTCTAACATAGTGTTAGAATAAGATCATAGATCGCTCACGGTAAGTAAATCGGATGCTTTATTGTTTCTGTCATCCAATAATTGTTTGTTCTAAAGTGAATATTAAATTATTTACCTAACTTTTGTTAAATTAGGGCGGTCCAAGTTTTACCCGGGACTTGTACCCGTAGCTGACCATGTTGTAAAGTATGCCTCCCTGGTTTGTGCCATGGCCTAGCTGTGTGATGGGACCATGAACTGATATTTTTTTATTTTCGCCTGTGCGCCGGAGTCCAGACCAGCGCTTGGCCAATGGCAGCTAAGTTTTTTTTACATTTCTGCATGAACACTTAGTGGAGCAAACCATCATGGCTGCCCATCTTGTCACCTTATTTTGAACAGTTTTATTTAAAACAAAAAAAAAAAAAGCTTAGAACAAAAAAAAACCATTTTCAAGTGTTAAAATTCTTTTTTAATAAAATTGTTTCAGTAAATTGTTCTCAGTTATAACAAGTATAATAACTTAGTTACATTTTCATGGATGCACCAAAGTAACTATAACTGCATAGGTACTCATAATACTCATAATTTCGTTGTGTTTGTGTTGGTGTTTTCTTGTTTTATGTTTTGCCCCCCTAATGGGGCTTTGTGGGTGCTTCGGTGTCCACACCCAAAGATAAAAGAAAATTAATAAAAAATATAAAAAACTGTTTGTAATTTGTTACTTTATATATCTGAGTTTAGAAGCACTTTTTACTAAATAATTAAATGAAGGTAAGATAACTTATCATAGTAACTTTCTGTGAACTAGGTCAAAGCTTAAGCTAACTAGGTCAAAGCTAGACTCCAAAGATTTTCAAGCTTTGAAGTTTTCCAATGATCTTGTTAAAGGTAAGACGACTTGGAGGGGCTTGGCCCTGAGTTTTAATCATTCGTTGGGATAAAGTATCGCGCTTATGGCGGATTTCGTACTTAGTTCTCCTCTGGAATACCTTGGTGGTCGGGTTGGGAGCCTTTTGGGTTGTCAATCCCATTCCTGGGGATTTCTCTACCTGTTGGTTCTGGTCTTGAACACCAAGGGGTTGCTCATATGTTCGGCTGTCACTACTTGTTAAGTGAAATGTGAATATTACCTTGGTTGTAAACCAGGAAATATCATTTTTCAAATAAAACAAAAACATGCATAAAAACTATGATACCCAAGGGGCGAATATGAAATCATACAAAAATAAATATGCAACAACCCCCAAATTAAAAATGTGCTAAAACATAAAAACTGCTTGAAGGTCTACACATTCAAGCGATGCAAGAAAAATCACCACGAAGCACACGTCTTTAAATTACATATCGTTATGAAGAAACCCGCCATAACCCGTCATCCTAAGAATTCGATTATCAATTTGCAAGTGTATAGAAGTATTATCAGCACCTAGATATACATACATACAGACTGCATACGTTCGTAATGTATACGGACTGGGGTGGGGTGCAGGATATATTCTGTACAAGCAAATCTGTGACATTTGATATATCACCATTATGTAATAATAACCAGCGTTTGTCATCGGTAGACGTTAAAAAAAAGAATTTACATAGTCCTTGTCCGAACAGAGTGGCAATCATCGCTCTCTGAAGCTTGTAATCAGGGAATTCAATTTCTAACAGAATCAATAATGAACTATGGCTGGTGTTATTCAGCATCACAGTTGAAAAATTCCGCTATAAAATGGACTCAATGAATTGTGTTTTAACACATGGGAGTAATAAACTTAATGTTTCATGCTAGCAGTCCTGCTCTATGTCCCTAGACTAAGCGATGGGAGACGGCAGTACCTTACGCAAAATAATATAAACTTAATATTGTATAATAGTACACATACACACGGTCATATCCGGATTCGAATTCAGAACATATGTCAGTGGTCAATATTTTGTTCCTGTTCCACCTACAACAGGCAGTCCCAGAAAGTTCTTAAAAACAACTTTTAAAATTAATACTATCAATTATTATTCTCTGGACTGCTTTAATTACACTAGGAACTTTTATTTATTAGAGCTACAAAACATAACAAACTGTTTATAATATCGTTTTTGTATTGTGCATAGAAAAAGTGAAAAAAACATATTTCAACAACATCGCTTATGATATTTTTTTTTAGTTTTGGAACTACATGGTATTAAAAACTCAATAAATATTTATAGCAATATTTTGTTTCGGGAGTTTATTCTCGTATTTTATAATATGATATCATTTACATGAAATATCTTTGAAAATTTGTGGATAAGTAGCAGTTGATGCGAGAAAATTACTGCTCAGCACAACATTTTTTGCTTAGTTATTCGCCATTCACTGATAGCGTTTTGCCACTCATTACCGAACCAATCAACGAGCTTCCGCATTAGACTCATCCTATTAGTACATTTGTAAACTTGCGAGGCAACTAGTGTTGGGTTTCACCGGGCACGAACCAACTTGAAGTTACGTGATTGAAAACTAAACATTATTTCATTGTATTAGAAAGTAACTATAATTTACTGCTATATGTCGACATCCGTATTGAAACCTCACACAAGTCAGTTTTGTTTCCTTGTTAATTTTTATCGCTGACGATGTTATATAATAAACAAGAAACAGTTAATCTAACGATAATTTTTGATGGTCAAAAAGTTTTAATATAAGTGCTTTTGTTTGATCTGGAAGATATTTTTTTTGAAGAGAGCAATTTTGTTTGACCGCGTGTGTTTTTCTTTTAAATTAGATGATCAGTTTTCTTAAAGACACCCAGGGGTAGCTGGAGTTATATCATCAGCACATCACAATTTTCTGCGAAAGACAAGTTAAGTATTGTTGTGATGGCTACCCACTTAAAAATGCAGTCGCTCGATTAAATAGCAAAACTTATAATGTCGAAGAAAAAAAATACAGAAATTTACTGATGAGAACATTTCATTATTATTTTCTTTAATATAATCTTACATCCAACAGAATAACTACCTAATTACAGCAGACTCGGGTTTACAGCTGTTAGAAAATGCGCAATTAACTGACTCGTTTCAATTCACAGCAAGTATCCACTGCTATCAGTTGCATCACACGCCTTCGCCCAGCAATGACAACACATTCTGAGGAATATGTACCAATATTTTTGTATTTCCAGTGTTGTTTCAAAAACGTGATTTTACCTTAATGAAATTAAAGTATATTCAGGATGTGATTAGCATCAAGGGTTGTCCAAATTTTCATGTTTACAAGTCTTAAAATTATTATGACATATATTATTAAAATATATACACTTAAAGTACTGCTAGCGGTAACATTTGATTTTACTTTTCCTTTGTCGATCTTGGTATCACGAATAACCATACAATAAGGTAGTACGGTCTTTTCTAAAGAAAAATTCTTTCTCTGTAATTATGTTTAGAAAAATTTAAAATATTGTTTGCAAATAAGCTAACTTAAAACTACGTATTCAAAGTACATTTTTTAATTTATGAAAATTATATATTTCTGGTCAATGTTTCATTATTTATAACTAAAAAATTTTTCTAGAGGAACTTGGCTAATCAAAATCTCGTAGTTATATTTTATGCTTCACAAATTTAGTGTGTGTGGTATTTTAATTTATTACTGGTTGCAGAGTTAGCAGAATTACAGATCTCATTCAACTTTAAGATTAAACTTTACTAGCTTGAATAATATTTGAGCAGAAAACCTCTTTCATTCAACTCATGTTTGGCGTAATGTAAACTAATGAAATTTTTAATTACGTGAATATTTATCATAACATTTTTCTGTGAATTTCAATAGAATTTTTTTGCTGGTGTCAGTCATTTCTGTTGCATTTTTATAGAGGCAAGTAGTAAAATATATTCAACAATTTTGCCCATTCAAATATTACATGCAGTAACAGGTGGCTTCATATTGCGTATTTACTTATTGTTTTACTCATTTTGTAATACATCGCACTGTAAAAAAATTATTTGACGTGTGTTTACAGGGCACACAATTTTATATTAAAGAAAGATGCCAGCTCATAATTTGTCAATTTAGTGGCATTCGGATTTTGTTATTATTGCATTTATCAATATGCTTACTTTGATCTACATAAAATCGTTAGTATTTTAAGTAAAAATAACATAGAAGCTCGATATTTTTTTATAATTATTTTATATTTTATAACAATATGCGGCTTATTTAACTGCTTTTAGAATTCTTATTTGTTTAAGTTTAAATAATAATTTTTCATACGTCTGACTTTAAACATCAGTTTTGTTAACGAATTTCACAGTTTTAGGATTTAAACTGTTCTAAATTTACATTGAAATAAATGGTTTCGTAAGCAGAGTATAGTAGGATCCTTTGTGCATTTCTACAAATTAAGCAAAACTCGTAAATTTTAACAAAATTTTGTTTGATTTTATATAGGTAACTTCTATTTCAGTCAGTCTTGTTCTCCAAATATCACTTAGAGCAAGATAAAATATATAAAGAAATATTTCACTAAATTAGATTTACGGTATAGCTGCAAAATGATGGGCGAATGCTAAATGTGACTTCTAAAAATTATGAACAGCAACATATAGCAACCAGCTAGGTAAAGTTCGTTTGCAATTTAAGACATCATAGGTAATTTGTAACATGTGTTGACGGATTATTAACGGTCATAAAAAATGTATCACTTTTAATTCACGAAAGTTTTAAATTATTATAAATCTAGCATGATTTTTTAATTGTTGCATTTAATTTTATGGTACCAGGTTTAAAGTTGTTGATAAACAGTTCTCAACTTAGAAATTTCCCTTAACAGATCGTACATATGTCATACCAGAGTTACTAATTTAGTGTTCTGGATATGTTCAGAAATTCTGTGATAATGTTTAGAATTCTACAAATATTTGAAAAGGTACTTTTGTCAATTTACAGCGACTTTTCTATTTTGCTTCTTATATATCTTGTATTTACCTTCAGATATTTTATTGAATTTCTTTTTGATATCCCTAACAACTGTGTGTTTATATTTTTGTTCTTGCTAACTTAATAAACTATTTGTGTCTGCAGTGGGGTAGTCTCCACATTTGCAATAAAAAACAGTCACTTCTTTTTCATAGTACGACAGATTCCTTTTTTGCTGTTACTTCTGTTAAAATGCCGAGAGGACGGTAAAAAATAACAGACTGTAGAATTATACTTAATCTAATTAAATGCGACTTAGGAACCGGTGCAATACGGTTTGGCTAATATACGATACGTGTTTCTGAAAGAGTTTCATAAATCTGTGAAAATATTGTGTTGCGCACAAGTCATAAAAACTATGTTTTACGTAAGTTATAGATTACATAAGAACTTTATAACTAGAGATAATGTTGTCTGAAGTATGTCTAAGTACGAAATGTTGCCATTAACTTTAGAATTTTATTCTCATACGAATTCGTTTTTACTTATAATGTGTGGGTAGGTAACACATGCAGGATTAGTAGAATTTTTTATCTATATTTTAAAAGCATAATAATCACTGTGCACACATAACACAGTTCAATTAAATTAACAATTCGCCTTGAAGTCAACTGAAATACGACGAAGCTGCCGGTAATATTTTTAATAGCATGCTAAAATTTACTTCAAAGCATTATCATGAATCCGGCATTTTCTGCTGTAAAGGAATCCCCGCAGTACGTCTATGTCTGCCGTTTGAAACAACGTGAAACCACCGCCAAATGCATAAAACTGTGTTCCCNGAATCCCCGCAGTACGTCTATGTCTGCCGTTTGAAACAACGTGAAACCACCGCCAAATGCATAAAACTGTGTTCCCCGAGTTGGCGTAATTTATCATGCCTCACCTTGCTGAGATCATCGTCGGTATCCGCCATCGCCACTGGTTTACTACGCTCGTCGTGTGTGTCTACACCGCAGCGCGACAGCAGGCGGACGCAAGCGGCTGTACCCTGGCAGGTCGTCTAACAAACTGTCCTCCCCGATTTGACTTCCAGGACATTAGCCAGTCTCATCATCTTTCTTCTTGTGTTTCGCCCTTCCCCCCTGGCTGCCTCTTCCCCTCGGCCTATCCGTCAAGCCACCCCGACCCCCGTCTCTAATGACCAGGACAGAAGATATACTACATAGCGCACCGCAGTCACGAAGATACCGACCAGGCCTAATGCTAGCTTACTTCCGTCTCCAGGCCATAAATAAAACACAATTTCTGGAGCGGAAACTTCGNACCGACCAGGCCTAATGCTAGCTTACTTCCGTCTCCAGGCCATAAATAAAACACAATTTCTGGAGCGGAAACTTCACAACAAAGTTTGCCTGACAAAATAACGACCCGCAGTAAATATAAGTCTGCTTTATGGTTGTCTGTCAGCCAACTTAATTTGTAATAACTACAAAATAAAACTGCCACGTAAATAAATAAAAGTCAATACTACTGATTTGAATTAGTTTACGAACCGATAACACCAGATTTCCAAATAGGATATTCAGTCTAAATCATGACATTAATTTTGAAAATGCCAAAGAGTCATTAAAANTTCCAAATAGGATATTCAGTCTAAATCATGACATTAATTTTGAAAATGCCAAAGAGTCATTAAAACGAGAAAATAAGCATACACAAAGGTTGGTATTTACTTAAATCTTTACTATAATGTGTGGGACTTACAATAAGAAGAATAGCATAATTCGGCCCCAGCGCCTATAAAATGGAAACAATACTCTAGCCTGGTGGCCTTTCTATAAAATAAGAATTTATTAAATCATCTACTATTAATGTATTATGTTATTTATCATTGCTGGATTACATTCATATCGGAAGAGCATAGAAACTGGCTTCTTTCTTTTGAACATCTCGGTGAATTCAGCCAATTGGCGTAATTAAAATATTTGTTTTCGAGGGCAAAAATACTGTCCAGATATTTATCAGGATGTAGTTGTACGTATGCAGCCCACAAATATTAAATTAAAGAAGATAATTTCAACTAACGACCTTAAAACTTGAATTTATAAAATTTCTAATTTGTTTTCGTCTACGGCAGGTATAATAATATGTTTACTTAAATGTAAGTCGTATTACATCAAATATACTTCACTTACGTGCTTAACAACATGTGTCAAGTTTAAAAAATAGCTCGTTTATTTTGAGGTGTTTCAGAAATCGTACTTTCTGTACAATTTAAGTACCTAAATGTTTCATGCTATTTTACTCCAAGTCTTGGGTCAGTAAATACTACTACCAAAGAAATTCGTCACCAGAATAAATTTAAAGCGCTGAAAAATAATCTATTCTGTCGAATTGCATGACTTTTTCAGTATTACGGAAGACACTCGTCATCAAAACATCAGTCGCACCCACAAGGAAGTGTCGGATTACGAAGCTATTCGGAAGGAAGCAAAAGTCACGAAAATAATAAATGATTACAAATTGAGATTGGTATGATTTTCATGTAATTGTAACTTCAGTACACAACATGTGTTTTACAAGGTCCAGGTCTAAATATGGGCCACATGATGTATGGATGAACTAAGCAACAAATATATGATAGTTCATTACAGTTTATGCAAAGTTAAAAAATAAAAAAAAACATAAAATACCACTTATTAAGCACTTGACCCATCAGCCGTGTGCATTTATGTGCAGAAATTACAAATGTATTTGTCTTTTTCTACGTCCGCATTTCTGTATGGGCCCAATTAAAACAGATAAGACACTGTCCATAATTATCCTTTTGAACCGTCAGAAAAATTTCCTTCACAGAACATACAACAACAATCATCAGTTTCAGGGGCCATTAGTCATAGGGGTGTATCAAGGTCACTTATATAGACAGAAGAAAATGAGTCATTCTGAGGTTCTGAGTCATAGACTTCCCTTTTCTTCTTGCTCTGCCTAGGTTTCGGTTTGGGTTTCTCAGCAGATTTAACATTCAGTTAGTGTTCTTGTCTTTATTAGGATTGCCTTCCCTATTCAAGTATTATGTAAGTTCGTACTTATAAGGTGATGCTGTAATGACAGTTGCACCACGGGACTTTCGTTGATGACCTTGCTTCTTTGGAAGCAACAAATGGAGAGTGAGCTAATGAACTGGCTTCGGTATTGGCATTGTCACTGGTATTTGCAGCAACAGTATACCTAACAGTTGACGAGCAAGCAGCTGCGAAAATGGCTTCGGTAACGGCAATGGTATTGAAATTAATTATCACTGGTATTTGCAGCAACATAGCCCTAGCAGTTTACGAGCAAGCAGCTGAAAGACTGGCTTTAGTAATGGTGCTGGTATTGACATTAGCACTGATATTTGCAGCAACAATAGACCTAGCAGTTTACCAGCAAGCAGCTGAAAGACTGGCTTTAGTAATGGTGCTGGTATTGACATTAGCACTGATATTTGCAGCAACAATAGACCTAGCAGTTTACCAGCAAGCAGCTGAAAGACTGGCTTTAGTAATGGTGCTGGTATTGACATTAGCACTGATATTTGCAGCAACAATAGACCTAGCAGTTTACCAGCAAGCAGCTGAAAGACTGGCTTTAGTAATGGTGCTGGTATTGACATTAGCACTGATATTTGCAGCAACAATAGACCTAGCAGTTTACCAGCAAGCAGCTGAAAGACTGGCTTTAGTAATGGTGCTGGTATTGACATTAGCACTGATATTTGCAGCAACAATAGACCTAGCAGTTTACCAGCAAGCAGCTGAAAGACTGGCTTTAGTAATGGTGCTGGTATTGACATTAGCACTGATATTTGCAGCAACAATAGACCTAGCAGTTTAAGAACACGCAACTGAAAAACTGGCTTTGGTGCCGGAACTGGTATTGGCATTGTCACTGGTACTTGCTGTAATAGTAGGGATATTTTGTTGTTGACGAGCACGCACCTGAAAAACTGGCTTTTTACTGGCAATGGTATTGGCATTAGCACTGGTATTCACAGCCATATTATCAATTGAAGGGCAAGCAGATGAATATTTGTTGCCGAAATGTCCCATTGATTAACAAGGACGACAAGAGGATTCTTCTCCTTGGTGGTACCTTTCAACATATGACGGTGATTGTGAAGTAGAGTCTACTGCTTGTGCTTTAGCTGCTATTAAGACAGCATCCGAAAAGACGTTCTTGTTCAGGAGGTAAATGCCTGTTGCTTTAAAACCATTAATGGCTATTTCACCACTTTGCACCTCGGTGTATGCCCTCTTCACTATATCTTTAACTTCGCACACTATGCCTGATTTTCCAGTGGATTTTGTGTACATCCTAACCTCCTCACTGTAAAATGTTTTTAAGGCTCCCATAAATATTTTGTCCAGAGGTTGTAATCTATGGGCGCAGTAAGGAGGTAGCGACACAACTGTCACATGATGAGCGCAATCCGAGTCATTTACATCTATGTTCCTGGTGTGGCTGTTATGTCCATCGAGGATGAGGAGTAAGAGCTAGCCTCCTGATGGTTTGGCGTGTGTTGTGAAGTGGTTGAACCACTGTGTGAACAATTGACTTCGGAGCCATCCTGAAAGATGAGCAACGCCAACAGAATCTGGCAGACCCCTTTCCATAGTTATTGGCTCAATTCATCTGTGGAAAAATCATCATCGCAGAAACGAAATTACCCTCCGCATTCATTGCAAAAATTATTGTAACTATAGCTCCTCTTTCGATTGCTGTCACAGTGGCTGTCGTTTTCCTTTTCTAGAAATCGCATTTTTAACCTTATTCTGGATTGAACTCGTGCCTGTCTCGCTTCATTGTATATTCTGCATGGTGTGTAGTGATAATTCTCATTTTCTGTTTTTAATATGCAGTAAAATTTATCAACATTTTCCTTATTAAATCCAACTTCCCTTGCAAATGAAATGCCACAAGGTCGTTGAACTGAAATAATATCACTATGGCGTTGTTGTAAAAGATCCGGCCATGCTCATCCTGCTTGAGAAGAGGTGAATGGGTTCTGTATATAATTTTCAATGAATATTGCATATGCCGTTCTTTGCTTATTGGTTTTTTGAAAGGCCATAAAATATCTTTCCCACCTTCAAAATATGTTGAACAAGTTTTTATTGCTAATGGCGTTATTGCAGCTTCATTTGGACTAAGGTCAGTATTTTTATTTAAAGTTTGCATCATCGTTCGCGGAACTGATAACGTTGTAAATGCTTTCCACGCACCCGTTTGTCTTCCCATGACAGCTGATTTTTATGTATCTTACTTCTGCTATTGCTTCATTTTCCCAGCAGGTATGTATTAGGTTTACTAAGCGACATCTGAAACACACAAACGCCATCCCCAGTGTTAAATATTTCCGTGACTGAGTTTGTCTAATTATGGGATACTAGCCTAAAATCAGACCACTCCAGGTGGCCCATATAAGATAAGCGATTGATGTGACGTTTCAGTTTATATATATATATATATGTTCATGATTTGGTTTAGAGGGGACAGGGGACTGTGACCGACCAGCCACTCATGTTGCCACTGTGGAAAGGACTTAGTTTTTTTTTCATGAAGATGATGCAAGCCAATGACTGTACGAATTCTACTGTAGAGTTTACCTCTATGGAAGCACCTTCTTCCACTGCTGGAAAACTACAGTAAAACAGTGTTGTTGCTGTGGAAATATCTTCAGAAAAAGGTGCCAGGCTCGGCAACATGAGAGAACCGCCTGTGCGAAGAGTCCTTTTCGCGCGATGAAGCATTACAACAATGGGTACACGCAGTTTATGCAATGTGATATATTGAAGAACCACAACAATAACTGCAATGAGTCATCTTTTGAGAGCCAGCGAGTGATGTCGTCAATAACCTCTACTAAATCGATGGGTACTGATACCACAGACGATTATGATGGGACAGTTAATGCTTATGATGGAATGAGAGATCTACGAGGTTTGATAGAGTCAGTATGTGTGGAATGTACACATGCAAGACGTTCGTGTTCAATCGACGAACATCAGAATAAACAGTTATCTGCTCTTAATACTGTTGATGACTGTGCGACCCCTAAAAAGAAAAGTAAACTTTATATTGAGGACGAAGCAGGAGGTGAAGACAATCATGAAGACAGCATTGACGATAATGACTATGAAGACAGTGTTGATGAAGTATCTGATGAGAAAGATGATGATTCTCTTGATGTTCCCACACATTTCACCAGCCAGTTTCCTTTGACAAGTGGTGCGGAGAAGGCAGGGGCGTCAATAACGCTCGTTACATATTTCCCGAAGACCCGAATGAACTTGTTGATAGACACAGATATTTTATTTACCTGCAAAAATTGCGGCGATCTCTCACGCATTGTTGTAATATCTTTAATCATCGATGAACTGAAGATTCGAGGTTATATGAGATGAGACTCTTGGCTACTATCCGTGATCTGCAAACATCTAATAAATGTAAAGATTGAATGTACAAAATAATTAGAAAGATAGAATGTATATAATAAGTAAATATATTATATTAATGTTTACATAGTATTATGTGTTTAATTTATTATTAAGGCCTTTCTGTCTTTCTGAAAGTCTTTTTTATTGAGTGGTGTAAACAATCAATTGAGAGAGTCTGTTTTAGATCAAATGTATGTGAGTGCATGTGGGGGGAGAACTATGGTTCAATCTGAAGTATTATGCCTTACGCAGGTCGTTTAAAATCGACTGAGTTCTATATGGCGAACGAATAAAATGAGAATATTTTTGAGGAATGTTTCGCAACAAGTTGGTTGGCCTGGACAGTTGGCTTGGTAAGTTAGTATATATAACACTTTGGTATGGACAGCTCTGGTAAAAATTTTTTGCGAAGATTCTGCGGAGATTTTTTGCGAAGAGGTTAGCTACGAGAATTTTTTCGAAATTTTACATCATCGGTTGATTGTATAGGTGGGTGGTATGGCAGGTTGATCTAGCCAGTTTTGCAGGAACTGGTCTCGTCAGGAGTTAGTCTTGGGCTCATTCAGTCTCGTCAGGAACCAGTCTTGGGTGTAGTTAGTCTTGGGTGGATTTAATTTTGGGTGGAGTCAGTCTTGGGTGGATTCGGTCTTGGGTGGAGTCAGTCTTAGGTGCAGTCAGTCGTTGGCTAGTATGTTTAGTCAGTATGGCTCATTGTTGTGACCAGCTAGTAATTAACAATATTGTATGGACTGATTTTTCTAGTTCACTGTCATTGGGGTCAAGGTCAAGGTCGACAAAAGCAATGTGGTGGCTAAATCGGCTGTTCCTCTGGCGGCGAAATTGATCATTAATACCTACGGTCACCTAGGTGATGAAAAACTAAACAAATGTCAAACGAAAAAACGAATATGGTGGGTGGAATGCATTCGTCAGATTGAGCAATGGTGAGGGGTGGAGGCCTGCAGACTAATTAACCTATGAGAAACATTGGTAGGGGAGGGGAATGTTAAGAGAATGTGATTGATTGGAGGGGATCAGTCGACTGCTGGACATGGTGTTGGGGAGACCTCCGAAAATGCAAATTTTCGAAATAAATTTTTAATAATAATGGTTTAAATAATTTTTTATATTTTTTTGTTTTCAAGGTCAAAGGTCACCGGTGTAAAGGTAAAATGCCAAGGTCACCTACATCCGATATGGTGGACAAGATGGCCGCAAGGGGACCGGAATGACGGAGCATGAACAGCTCCACCGCTCCCAGTCCTTGTGCCTTACTGCCCTTTTTTCATTCTACTCAGCCCTTTATACTATGTCAAGCTTTGATATTTTTATGTCCTGGTCATAAAGTTTAATTACGAAGATTTGTAAAAAAGAAAAGAATCCAAGATGGATGAAATTTTTCCACCGTAACCCTTTGAGGCATTNCCAAAACCTAATGGTTTACGAACGGTATCTTCGACAGCGTAAACATTCCAACTGATGTCAGCAATGGTACCACAAAAGACGAAGTCGGTACACGCGCTGGTCACAGACACGCCATTAAACGAACGCTTCATCTTGATCTCCAATAGTTCGCTGGTTCGAGCAGAAACTTTAAATCTGAGCAGATTTTTATTTCGGTGCGAAGATATAAGCGTAACTACGAGCACGACCGATAAAAACATGAACACTGTGATGGGAGGGTCGAACACAATATAACGTACAAGAATGATAACTACAAATCAGTAGAGGCCGGTACTTAACAGCACAAGGGCACGTGCACAACCAATTTCTGCGAAGAAGTTCTTTGTAAAATNAATCAGTAGAGGCCGGTACTTAACAGCACAAGGGCACGTGCACAACCAATTTCTGCGAAGAAGTTCTTTGTAAAATCTTAATGGGATTTCCCTCGATTTTTTTCTGTCAAAATAATTATTATTGTTAATATCATCATTTGATAGATGCGATGTTGCAACGCTGTAATGTGCACAGCGGGTTTGTGCTCTGTTCTTGGACTATCTGNATCATCATTTGATAGATGCGATGTTGCAACGCTGTAATGTGCACAGCGGGTTTGTGCTCTGTTCTTGGACTATCTGTGTTCATGCGCGCGACAAAATAACGTTCCCTCTTACGGCAGGTTTAACATTTGGAGACGAGCATAGGCTGAGCTGTGCTCCGTTTGTTCCTTGAGTGCATGATTTTTTTCGTTAGTCCATTCTCTTGGGAGCAGCACTGACTGGCGAAGCGAGTTTCAACCCCAGCATTTATCCGCTATATGTCAGCATACTACTTTTGTTAATAATGCAGAATTCCTGTTCGCGTGTTTTGTATTTCGCTGTATTTTGCAAAAAAAAGTCATTCTGCTGAGAAACAGTGTGCCTTTATTTTAAAATCCCTAAGTCCATTGTCTGTGTACTGGCTCGAGAGTTTTATCAAACCACGACAATTAGTTCCATTCAAAGAATTCAAGCAAATAGAACACTCAAGAAGACAAGTTAATTATTAAAAGTTTATGACCTAATTAATTACATTTATAATTTATTATAGTAACAAGAGACAGTAGTGTGTATTCAGTCATTCATTCATAATTACAGTAGTGTCAGATTTCACTGTATGTACATACATGCACATATGTTCTAACTGTCTGAAAAAGTACTGCTATTTCATTTACTCGGTTGTGAAAGTTGTACAATAAATCTGATGATACAATCTTAAATTTGGTTTGCTTACATTTGTACAAACAAACTGTTTGAACATAATGTATCAGAAGAATGCCTTATTACAGAATAAATGTCTAATTACAGTGCCAGTCTTCAACTCTGTGAAAACGGCATAAATTTTTCCGTGTTTTGTATTTGCTGTACATGTTGTATGCAAAAGTAATTAAACATCACGTAAATTCAGAATATGATGTTTATGTATTATATTCACGTGGTCAAATCGTCGGTATTTATTTGTAATTGGAATGAAAAAAATGTGTGGAAGAAATAACTTCCAATGCCGCCGCCACCGCCGTGTCCTCGTATTGCCATCCGGGGGTAATTATTTCTGAGACAAGGAACCATACAGCTCCCATAACTCACATCGTGGTCGTAAAATAAATTAACACCCCGACAATTAGTTAGAATCATCGGACTGGCGGCAGTGTGTGTGTTCTATGTGTCTTTCTGGGCGCACGGGCCCGTGTTGCAGATGTATTGTTCTGTGGCTTTTACCATAAATGAAGTCGTTCAGTCTCAATTATACGCTCGATTTAAAAATTTTTGCTACTGTAAAATTCTAACAATTTCTTGCTTTAAAATATTTTCCATGTCAATTTTTGAACACCTATTATTTGACATCACCGGGCGCTATTGCTACAGAGGTCAGGAGAGAAAAGACGATCTATCACCTATTGCATCAGACGAAAAACTGTGACAAGGTGCAATTTTGGCCACATTGTTTATCTGCAGAGATCGCTATATCACGTGAACAACCCAATCACGAGCGAGTAGTGTGACATCGTCAACATTAAATATTTTTTCTCCACTATCACACTGCAGTGGCAATGCTGGGTGTCAAGCTATGGCAGGTACATGGTGGTGGGGGCCGACTAAATACGCAATAAAACATACTGGTGGGGTGTGGAGGGGGCCGAACTATAGTGAATAAATGGAGTTATCTGCTCTCAAACTGTGCATCAGGAAAACGCGTACTGGAGGTACATTCTGTTCTACATATCGTAGCACTACACACTATCTACCTATTGCCAAGTTAACAGTGTTGTACTGTGGTCTTCGAAGACATAACTTGTACTAACATCTCCAGAGCAAATCGTAGAACTATTTTAATATCCCTGCAGTCCTCCTTTGTTTTGCATTTCACTATCATCAGTAATGTTTGCACTTGAGTCCAAGTTCGTGCTGCTGAAACACTTCTTCAAGTAGTCTTCACTTTATTCTGCTTGTGACCAGACTATCACGTTGATGACTAATCTTCCCCTACCCTATTTTTCCTAATTCTTAACATTAATAGGTATTCTCACCACGGTTTGAGATACGTACATGTTTACAAGTCGAAAGCCATTGCAGTTATCTACTGTTTAACAGATTTTTAATTAATTTTCATTTAATGAAAAATTACTGCAGACATCTGCCATTGCAGACTTATGTCATCACCAAAAGCCCAGAAGATGGCATAAAACAAACACTGAAAACAAACCAAAATTGCTGAATGAAGGGTCTGTGGATGTTTTTTTTTTCCTCCGCGATTATAGGCCTATCGAATGTTTTCATTTTCTGTGGTAACCTTTCACTATAGGTATATTATTATGGGGTTTTGTTCAATTTACGAATTTATGGACTACGACGGCCATTTTGTGGTCTATTTTTTTTCAAAAGGCTAGACTATTATAAATGTTTGTTCTCTATTGCATTTGTTTCTATTCAGTATTTTCCTTTGTTTTTGTCAGAATACTTATTATTTTTTGTAAATTCTTTGTAGACTTCTAGGATCGATGTTGATTCCTAGTTCTTTGTCGTTTGGTTCCGCGGTGTTATTGGTTTGTGGTATCCTATTCTGTCAATTTCATTTACTATTGTGTGGCAATAGACATAATCCATTTGCACAATTAATGTAATCTGACTCTACCGTAACAAGGATAACGCTAAATGAAGTTTATGCACCGTCATCTTTAATTTGCTTCCGAATATCTCGTTGTTTGTTTAGAGTAAAATAGCCAACTATTTATACACCTACAAGCACACAATATTTCTTACTCTCTCTTCAAAACTCGTCTGCGTGATATATGAAGAGTTTTGATGACGTATTTCAGCCCTATCTTGCTTCTCGGGTCACAACACATACGTAGCTTCAAGAACAAATGACAAAAACAGTACTTCCGAGTGCAAACGTAAACAAGAATTTTCTAAATGCTTTTCTGGTATATTTGCAGCAATGCACGTCCATGACCATAAGGTTGATTTGTTTTCAACACATGATTATTTTGTGATCACGGGGAACAGAAAGACCATAATAAGTCTTCCAGTAAGTGCGCACAATTATTTCAGTTATCAGTACCAGCTTTACACTTCTTTAGTTCTTGTTCGACCCATCGGCCTGGCAAAAAATCTCATTTCAAAGCCAGAATCGTTACTAAATTTTTTATGAAAGTTAAAGCACTGATGGTTAATTCTTTTTGTATGAATTAACGTTGCCATACTTGTGTATAATTTATATGCCAATATATCTTTATTTCTAAGCCCTGTGAGATAAAAAATTATTTGATGACTAGAAATGTGTGATTGCAGAAAGTGGATATATCTCCTTTTATGCGACCCTGGCTACACCGTACCTGTTAATAGATTAATGCAACTATATTACCACACACATAATACCAGATTTGTATTTCATTGTTAAGTTTTTCGTGTACTTTTCTCGTTTAATGGAACTGCCCGTCTTCAGTGACTTTTACCTTTACACCAAAAGCCTTGGTGGTGATTTATGTGGCTAGATGAATGTAATCATTCAGTCACCAAAATTCTCAAAATTGTTCAGCATTCTGGTGCTGTAGTTTCTGCATTAACAATGTTTCAAAAATGATTGTGTAGGACTATTTAGTAAAAAATTTTAAATACTTAAACGTCTACGTAATAATTGTATTTTGTCGTTCATTAAGTATACGTCTTTCTTCCTTTTGACAAATTAAAAATATGGTAATAGCTGAGTTTTATCATTCTTACAAATACTAGACTTTCAAAAAATAATAAGTAACCAGTCACATTTATGTTTAGTGTAATAGCATATAAATCAAAATTTGTTGTAGTTGTTGAGTTCGGAACTGACCTGAGCAAGGCCATCGGCCTGCCTTTCCTGAGCCACGGAACGCGTCGACACTAGGACGCGAGCTTTCATTGTACCAGGCCGAGCTCATCGTCGCATTGATCCGTACTTCTCCTTACCCCACTTCCGTGACGAAACTGCCGTGAGACATCACTGCGCTCTGTCCCGATGGCTGTTTCGCATGAATGATAAGACAAATACGGCAACATCTGGCACGCCAACTGCCCGCTTCCCGTACACGTCAATATAAACTCCATTCATTGCAATTTATATTTTGACGAGGTGTTTGTCATGTTGTGGTTGGCGTTAAGAGAACAAGTGACACTTCTTTATAGAGGTTAACAGTACCAACTTCTAACATGTCCGTTAATATTCAAAGTATATGTAACTTAATACAGGAATCAAAAACATTTCAAGGTTATTGACATATAAACATTTCAAAATCATCACTATAATCACCCAGCACACGCATTGTAACCCGTTGACGCTTATATTTTACGGTGAGTGACATTGATAAGGACTTGTTAAGCTTATATTTTGTTAACATTGATCTGAACTTCATAACAAACATTGGCTTCCCTATTCATATATTTGGTCATACACAAAGAAATAAAAATTTTTGTAATGTGCAAAGAAATAATAATAGCTTTTATCAAAAAGCGTTAAATTTAAACAAACTTCACTGTCTCTACATCTACCATAATTTAATAACATCTTACCAAGAATTATATTTAATTTGTGACTGTAATTTTATTTACAAAATTGTTAGCGTGCGACATTACCAAAAAAAATTGGCTGCAAACTGGAAAATAACTTTCTTTTGATTTGGCTATTTTATACAGAATTAGGTGTCCTGGTAGATCATTTGTCAACTTCTTCGCAGACCTCTGTAAAATATTATTTTAAATGTTTAAATATTGTGTGTTCCCAGTATTATGAGTAAAGCCGTTAAAAATAAGATATTCTGTACAAATCAATGGTTTGAAAAATTCCTACAGTTTTGTGATTGACCTTTTCAACTGAGAGGCGGTTTCGAAAGCCAGCGGTGAGAGCAGAGTTCGTTTAAAATGTGTATTCGATTATCTATGTACCAGAAAACTTCAACGTATTCTTATGGTTTCATGATAAATGTCCTTCAGTGTGTTGTCAACACTCTTTGGCCGTTAAAAACGACGCAGGGAGGAACGGTAAATTTCCCGTGCATTTCTCAATCCTAGACAACAGTGGTTTTTCCTCAGAAGTCCATATTTATCGACGATACTTTTTCCTTATTTATGGCCCAATCTTTAGGCGGAAATCGTACGTTATATCACTTGCAGCTGCTTGATATTACGATCGATTCCCCTAACACAGTTACTCGGATGCGGAGCCTGTCTTCTGTGGACAGTTCACATGACGCCAGTCCCATTTTCTTTTTATTTTGTTACTGGCACGTAATTAGCCACTCGCGGCACGTATTTCACCCTCTTTCTGCAGTTGTATGAAATACACGTCGCCATTTTATTTCCGTTGTTTTATGAGGGATCTCATACTTCCTTCTTTTTATTCCAAATATTCTGGGCGGGAATATGCTGACATTACATATTAATGATTTGGAAAATTATTGTCATGTGAAATACGTTTATTGAGAATGAACATGCCTCAGCTATCGTTTCAAATTATCCCACGTATATCTCGATAAAGAACTGAATAACTGAGATAAACTGCTTTGCGTACCTTTTTGCTTATGAAAGAACCGTGTCTGTAATATCGAGTAGTGTGAGCTACAGACCACGCGATTTCCGTATATCTGTTATCAATGGCATGAGATTATAATTTTTTTCTTCTATTTTCAGGGCTTTAATTTCCTTTCTACTCGTATGCGTGTTTGCTAATGTTACGTATACAGGTTATAAAATAATACACCAACTAAGTGCGGTTACAAGTTCAAAACCAAATAATAAGTCGGGAACATACCTCATAATGCGGTTTAAATGTAGTAAGTGATTCCTAAGGGCCGTATAAGCCTTTGAATATGAAGCTGAATTACTAGTTTATTCCAGACATTACTGAGCACTGAGTGTCTGGAAAACATCTAAATAATAAAATATCTGGCAACTTAATGTTGCGTAAAATATCGAGACGCTGAAGAATAATTTTTTAATGAAGGTTTTTAACTCAGCACTTCAAAACTAATAAAAAAAAATTATTTTTGGGTTGTTCATCTAAACGCCTTTGTNTGGTAGGTTGGCAAATCCGTTACACCCAAAATTAGATATAAATGACGCGCATGCCAAGTATGCGGGCTGCACTGAATAAAAGAAGTATTATTTTCGAACAGTCCTTATAAACCGCGGCCACTCTTGAATGACGATGGCACGTTTTCACAGTACTAACGTACGTAACTTAGTTCAATTACATGTTATCCCGAAATCAAATTTTAAATCTCTATGCTTTCTGCAAAAATTTGTAATCAACTTGTAGATCGGCGACACTTTATAAGACGTGATACCTCTTTTAGGAATCACTGAGGTCTTTAAGAATATTTCCTGGTTGTAATATGGGTATCATTGTAAGCAGTTATGAATATTATAATTATTAAAAAACTATGGAATATTTTCAAGTAAATCTTTCTTCGGGACAGAAATGGAAGTAGATATGTTGTGTCCAATTCATAAAGTTGGTTATTGAAACAGAAATATGATCGTTGTGAAGTGTCGAAGTCAGCAAAAATTGCTCTAAGTTACCCTCCGTTAACAATATTTATTCTTCTGTAAAACGGTGTTTTAAACTACAGCGACAATACTTTATTTTCTCTTAACAGATTGCTATATTTAAACCCTATAGTCACAGCTTAAAACTCTAAGGAAACAACGCACGCGAAGCTTGTTTTTGCTATTTTCCATCGCAGTCGCAATACTTTCTTGCCGCTGGACGTTGCCTTGAGGAGTTTCAAATTGTTTAATATGTTTGGACGTGAAGAACGTGCAGCAACATGTTGGCGGTGTTAATCATTATATTTCCTCTAGTATAACTACACTGAAGAGCCAAAAAAACTGGTATAACTGCCTAATATCGTGTAGGGCCCCCCGAGCAAGCAGAAGTGCCGCAAGACGACGTGGCATGGACTCGACTAATATCTGAAGGTATACAGGAGGCAATTCACGCCATGAATCCTGCAGAACAGTCCACAAATCCAATCTGTGCCAATTTGAGAAAGGGTTGCATGTCTGTCACGTTTAATGATTCTCGTCAGTCGTCGTTTGTCACGTTCTTTCACGATCTTTTTCCGGCCACAGCGATGTCGAAGATGTGATGTTTTACCGAATTCCCGATATTCACGGTACAGTCGTTAAATGATCGTACGCGAACATCGAAATGTTATCGCTCGACGAACTATTCCATATGTTAAGGCCTCACATTACATACTGGATAAAACTAAAGAGATTATGGGGATAAAACTGAAGAGATTATTGAGAATAGAAATTGAAGTAATTATTTTAAAAATAAAACTGAACAAATTATGTTTGGTTCCTTTAATTTAGGAAAAATGAAAGTAAAACTGGTTTATATTAAAACTGACTGCAAATTGAACTGCTATAGCTACACGAAAATGTTCGTATTCTTATATAAAGTGTTAGTTCTGCATTAAAAAATATAGATTTTCTACAAATATAACAAACGTATTGATTATTTTGCTTTTTTTCCTTACAAACCTTTTGTATGGTGTAGTATATGTAGCTTGCATTGTCATATGAATGTAAAGGAACATTTAATTGATTCTAATCTACGGTATAGTTATAATGGTCATAGCACAAGAAAAAAACGTGTTAATAGGTAATCAGTATATCAGGCTTAGTAAA
This sequence comes from Clitarchus hookeri, assembly GCA_002778355.1. NCBI lineage: Eukaryota > Metazoa > Arthropoda > Insecta > Phasmatodea > Phasmatidae > Clitarchus > Clitarchus hookeri. The sequence continues at coordinate 23,402 of NQII01010653.1, forward strand.
ACACAACAAAACTATACGTACATTGGTATTAAGTTTTAAAATAAATTACCGTTAGATTCGTGGGGTGTTTCAGTTGGGCATTTCAACGGCATTATAGAAAAATGACTTAAAAGAGAATCATTTCATAGTATTGAAGAAAGTAATTTAGCTAATATGGATGATACTATATTTTAAGACTGGTTATATTATTTAATAATTATATGTAATTTGTATTAACGAACTGGTATTATTTGATATTATATGTATTTTGTTTCTAATTTTTAATATACACTAATCAAAGTTTTTAATAATCTACAAGCTTATGTAAAAGAATCGATAGTTTTGAAATTTAATAATGAGGAAAGTAATTGGTTGTTTGATCATTCATTTTATAATATAAACGAATTTTTGTTAGTTTGAAATGGTAAAAAAAAATTGTTTTTATTTTATGAAAAATATGAGACAAATCATATTTAAATGTAAATTATTTAATGGCAAATAAGTAAACCACTTTCCTCGCATTGCGTAAGACTCGGGTTCGAATCCTGGTCCGGCCATTCTGATTTCAGTTTTTCAAAATCGTCCTGGCTGATTTCTTCTCCACTTCCTTAATCTCTAGTGAGGTCCTACCCGAACTTGTCGTCACGCCGTTCGGGATGGAGGGGGAGGGGGGGCTCAAAACATCCAATAAAAATAATTTATGTTATTATTGCTATACAGCTCCTCAATATTTATACCACGGCATTCAGGTAAATGTTTGTTGTGTATAAGCGATCTTCTTTCGAACTCTGTCATTAGCTTCTCTGTATCGAAAAATTAATAATAAGTAGCCATTGCTCTGGAAAGAACAGCCCTTGTGTACATACCAAAGTTCGCGGAAACAGTTTATTTATCCACTCGTGCGCGCGCAACTATTGAATGCCAGCTGCTTTATTCCTCGCGGCGGCCAGCGCTCCGCCCGCATAATATAACATGTTACGTTTCTAAAACCGCCGTAGAAAACTATCCGCTTGTGCGCTTAGTTCCATTTCAAGCAGAGTGTTTCATTCCGAGCTGTTGAGTTACCGCGGCGGACATGCGGCTAAAACCCGTCCGTGTGCGCGTGGCCTAAAACTGTAATTAAATTGAGAAACGTTTTTAAAGTATTTCTAGTGCAATGTGGCGTAAATTTCGACCCCATTATTTGTGCATAGGAAGAATTAACACTCATATTTGGGTGTTTGGGTATTTTCTGCGTTGATTTTTCTGAAGTCTAATCTCTGAATACGATCTGTATAGTTACATTTTTAAAGAGCAAGAAAGTGCAGTGTAAATAACTTAACTTAAATTGTGCAGTTTCTGAAATCCAGTCTTAGTTTCTCCTTGCAGATTGTCACTAATCCTTCAGACACATGTGCGAATTGACATTACCGTAGACCTAATCATTAGTAATTCTGAACATGCAGCGACAAATTAATAGGCTATTGTTTCTCCAGCGCGTATGTATAAAAAAATCAACTTCACTTACCTACAAGTTGAACAATACATTTTCTATAATACTCAAACACATAAAATTACTTTTTCTAACTCTCTGCGGCATTGGCATGAACGTGTGTTACATTCACGAAAGTATATTTTCATTAATTGTTTTAATTACCTAATGAGTGCGTTGATCATTATAGAAAAATAAACTAATTTTAAAAATTATTAAAAGTACGACAAATGTTCACTCGACTGACATTTTATGCAGAGAATTTATTTTTGGTACGTTTTTTGTGTAAATGTGAAGAGATTGTTGTATGTTGCTCTTTATTTACGAAATAGTTATGCGATATGTTGGTTATTCTATGATAGATATTTATTTACTATTTCAAATGGAAAAAGTTGCCTTGCGTATCGTTCCTAGGCTCTTTTGTTTTAGGTAGCTCCATTATGCATTCAGTCATGTATTATGTGTTGGTATTTACTTCAAGAGCGGTAGAGACTATTTTATATTTGTTACAACAAATCCCAGCATCTCATCACGATGTTACAAAACCAATATTATGCGAGCTCGGAAATCAGTTCATCAGTTTGACCTGCTCTCTTATGTTCAATTATTCTGTGTTAGAAGGCAAGGAATAGTAGCGATTTTCTGGCATTTACCGAGCCCCAGCTATCTTTTTACGTTTAAACATGTATCGTAAGGCTACCTCTATTCAAATTAAGCAATGCTTCGCATGGCAGTTTCCGTGCCTTCCTTGCTCTCATTACGTCAGGCTCGAATTTCCATTGCGACTGAATTTAGCACATGGCAGTAAACGTTAAATGTTTGTCGCGAGCTGCCGTTTTTTAGCATATGTGCTTTGTCAGGATACGGTTTTACATATCCCTAGGTCAGTATGTGCGCATATCACTTACTTGTGCTTCTTCCCTTAACCACCATGGCTTGCAGCGTAGCCTTTTCCAAAACGCCTCTTTTTGTTTTGGTACTTTTTAGGCATAAGAAATGTTTCCGAAAAATGCCTCAAATTACAAGACATGCACAGCTGGTTAGGTATGAAATGGAATGAACTAAACGAAAGCGTAATATAATTGTGTGATTTTTGTAAGATATACTCAAAGAACGTAGTTAAAATTTCATCTTTTTACGCCGTTATATTTGATTTCATAAACAGCAGTGCAAATGTATTTGTCTTTCGCAGTCTGCAGAACATTCAAGTAAAGAATTTCATTGCATTATCATTAGGTTTCCAGGCAAACAAACAATTATTTTTTTAATTATTTGTTCAGCTATAAAATTAAAATTCGCCCAATATATTTATTAATTTTAGTGTATCGCTGCACAACAAAGAGTAGCAGATAATGATGCAGTCAGTGTACAGAACACATTCTATATCAAAACTTATTATGAACGAACAAGAATACAGATGCGTATTGTTACGTTTCTAATACTTTGTACTTGTGTCTAGGGACTATGGAAGGTTTATACTATTATGAGGGAAGAACTGAAGTTAATTATGGAGACAGAACAGATATTTAATACACTTTTTAGGAGTTACAGTAATTATAATCTATTGGCGGGGGAGGTCATAATCAATTACAAGGTATTACTAACCTGAATGATACCATCGCCGTAGGCTGAGTGGTGAGTCGGAAAGCGACGAGCGGCAAGCCAAGCTGCATCTTGATGGCTTCATCTCGGCGTGATTCCACAGACAGACAGGCTGACAGACCACGCGTGCAAAGTGTTGTCGTATTATATAGTTTCTGGTGGCGTAATTGTNGGGGAGCTCCGCTGGCGCTTCGCTGATGTGGTTTATAAACTATTATTGCTGTAATGTGTTTGCGATTCTTCGCCTGGCCTGGATATCAACGCGTCGCTGCTGTTCGCTAGGCTTGTACGCCTTTACTGAATCATAACAGTATGTAACAAAAGTCTTGGCAGACGTACTTTGCTACGACGCAGAGAGGAGTATTTGAACTTAAAAGCTGGTCAAAAGTGCAAAAATGAAACATACTAGAAACCCAATGACATCGGTATCTTTCGACAGCTGACACTCGAGACATCGTGCTAAAGCTCATTATGACCCGTGATTCACTTCTGGTGGCTCCGTATTACCAGTCATATCCAAAGCCTTGTAGAATTAAGCATGCTGTAAACTGCCTCCATTCTCGCGATTTTTGTTAATGTTCAGTACTATGCTTGGAAGAAAAGTGTAAAAATTTGGATTCTAGTTTTACCTACTAGGTATGAAATCTATGCAGACTATTTTACAACAGTAAATTTTTATAAATTAAGTAAATTATAAAATATTTTGTTTATAATATTGTACGGTCTAAAAGATACGTCTAAAAGATACGTCTAAAAGATATATATAATTTGTAATTTTGAATAATGTTTTTGATGGTGTGTCAAGCTCTGTCGGGCAAAAGTTTTAATTTTATCGTGATATTTAAGTAATTATCTTATTATAACGAAATAAAAATATCCCGCGTGTAGTTACCTTATTTATTAAATTTATTTAATTTTGAAAAAAGAAAACTTTTTCGATCAGGTAACCGGTGTGTTTAGAAAACGAGGCTCTAAGGTATGTTGAAAGGTACAATTTTGATGTANAATTTATTTAATTTTGAAAAAAGAAAACTTTTTCGATCAGGTAACCGGTGTGTTTAGAAAACGAGGCTCTAAGGTATGTTGAAAGGTACAATTTTGATGTAAATATTAGGTCCCTGGTCTATTTACATTCACAGTAAGCGTTTAAATAATTGGCAGTTCGCAAAAATGTAAAGAAAGTTCATTTTGGCCCTTTTCATTAAAATTAAGTTTTAAAATTATTTTAATTGTACCCTATATCTAATAATATGTTCTTGTAACTATTTAAATTTGATTGAACTGTGTTCTTTGCATAACATAAATAAAGACAATAACGAAACAACAAAAATTAGAAAATGATACTGATAATGACAGTAGTGCAACACTATTTCGAAATTTTTCGTCACCCAACAATTTACGTGTAATGTTAGTGATCAGTACAAAACAAAATGGAAAAATCCAGTACTGTCCCCGAGATATGGCATAAAACCCTCCATATTTTTCATATAACGATCATCATAAATAAAGGACAAAAAAGTTATGTTTTATCACATTCGATAATTGTGGGTATACTGCCAGTATACAAAGTAAAGCTAAAATCAATTACGTACTTTCATAGATATAGTACACTAAGCTACACTGAAGATCCAAAAAAACTGGTACACCTGCCTCATATCG
>NQII01010654.1:5802-27774 GCA_002778355.1 Clitarchus hookeri
CACAAGTACAATGGAGGGGGGGGGGGATGAGTCTGGGACATCTGTGTCTGGCGCGGAGCGTCGGAGCTGCTGTTCTGTCATTCCGACCGCCCGGCGGCAATCTTGTCGGCCATGAGAGATGTCGGTGACTTTGACCTTTACGTTGACGTTGACCCGGTAAAATTTGACGTTGGAATTCCAAAAAATCCCCAAAAATTAATTAAAACTTCAAAAAATGTATTAAATATTTCTAAAAATCTATTTTATAAATGTATTTAAAAATTTCTAAAATCGGAATTTTGTATGTTTTAGCTTAGAAAGGACCTGGAAAATGAACTGAGGTACCAACTGGTCGCCATGTTATTACATCACCCAAACACTATAGCGCATCCTGGTGAACTTGAACTTTCACCTTTACCTGGCGCCCTTTAACCTTGAAAACACAAAAATCCTACAAAAATGCCAAAAATTCTGCAAAATAAAAAAAAAATTTACAAAATATTATAAAAATAGAATAAAAAATTAAAAAAATTATATTTAAATTTATTTAAATAAATTATTACTAAAATTACGTTTATCAAAAAATTTGCAATAAAATTATTTTTAAATATTAAAAGAAATATTATTAACAATTGATTTAGAAAAAATTAGATTTCCAGAGGTCACCTTAGCACCACGTCCAACAGATGACATACCACCTCCCCCCTCTCTCTTCAATAAATCGCATTGTTTTAACATTCCCCTCCCCTTCCACAAACATTGCCGATTATGTCGAATGCACACCACCCACCATATTGTTTGTTTCCTTTGTCATTTGTTTACATTTTCATCGCCTAGGTGTTGTTAGTGTATAAATAAACTTTTCACCCCCAGGTAGTCCTCATTTCTCGTTTTAGCTGCCAGGCGAGCTGTCGTTATCTCTCACCTACACTCGGCAGTCGATATTGGATTCCACATTTGCTTAACCACCTTTCTTCATTCTCAGTTGTTCCATGCCAACCATCTCTGATTTTATCCATGCTATCTTATTCCATGTCAGTCATTTTAGATTTCATTATTACCACCACAACATCATCACCCTGTTTCCCAATTACTTATGCTCTAACGTTCCATGTTAGCCATCTAGAACTGTTTTGTCTAAGACACCAGGTGACAGCCATATTTGATTACGTTTTCAATTTATATGTGTTGCTTTCAACACCCTCCGTATTAGATTCTATTTTTTTAATGTCTAGGTGGTACTAATTTCTCGATTATGCCTCCTGCTACAGGCCAATACTGAATGACGACGAGGTCCATACCCGCAAAGTAGGCAAATTGACACAAAACACAATATTAATTATCCTCCTGATTGGAGGAACATTTCAGGTACTGATATTTTAAGGTGTCTGTCTTATTCTCCTAGAAGGCCTTCTGCCATAAATAATAAATGCAAAAAAAATATGGGAGCACTCTGAGAAGACCCACAAATTTTTTTTCTCGCCCCAGAAATAAACAAGCAAATGCCTACACAATAAGAAACATTTTTTTAAATATTCTTGTAGATTTATATGTACACATATATAGAAATATTAATTTTTAAAATATTGTCTAAACATAATTTCTATCTGATATATAAGTTGTCAGATCTAAATAGATATTTCCCGAAGACCCGAATTAACTTGTGGATGGTCTCAGACATTTTATTGACCTGCAATAATGTGGGGATTTCTCACTCATTGTTGAGATAGTTTCAATCATCGATGAACTGAAGGATCGGAGTTATATCATATGAGACTGTTGGCTTCTATCCATGATCTGCTAACATATGAGAAATTTAAACATCGAATATACAAAATAATCAGAAAAGTTGAATGTATATAGTGAGTAAATAAATTTAATTTATGTCTACATAGTAGTGTGTTTTTTTATTTTATAGTTTGTTCTGTTTCTCTGAAAGATGTATTTATTAAGTGGTGTAAACAATGAATTGCGAAAGTCTGTTTCAGACAAAACTTTCGTGGGCATGTGCAGGAGGTGAGCTATGGTTTATTTTACTTTTAACACATTGACAATAAAAACTACCAGTTTTTATAAATATGTATGTTGGAAATAAAACAAAAATTAAATATGTTAATTTACATACTTTACTGGTATAGACCTCGCCATTATTCAGTGCTGGATGATACCAGGTGCCATAATCGACAAATTTGCTCCACCTAGGCATTAAAAATAGAATCTAATATGGAGAGTGATGTAAACACCACCTATAAATTTAAAACATGATCAAATATAGCTTCACTTGGTGTTTTAGACAGATGAAGTCCCAAATGGCTGCCATGGAATGATAGAGTATAAGTAATTGGGAAACAAGGTGATTATATTATGGTGGTAGTAATGAAATCTAAGATGACTGACATGGAATAAGAAAGTATTGATAAAATCCGAGGTGGTTGGCGTGGAAAGCCTAAGCATGAAGAAAAGGTGGCTATGCAAATGTGACATCCAAGATGGTCTTCCGAGCATAGGTGTGAGAGAACGACAGCTCGCCTGGTGGCTAAATCGAGGAATTAGCACTGCCTGGACTGTGAATCGGTCATTTATACTCTAGGACCTCCTAGGTGATGAAAATGTAAATAAATGACCAAGGAAAAAGCAATATGGTGGGTGGGAAGAAGTCGACAAGCATAATCCCGGTAGAAGGGGTAAGGGAAGTGACTCTTAATACAATGTTATTGATTATAGGTGGTTCCGTCGTCTGCTGGATGTGGTGGTTAGGGTACCTGCAGAAATGTAGGTTTTTTTTGATAAATGTTTTAGTAATTTTTTTATATATTTAAAAACCATTTTAATAATTATTTTATCAATAATTTTTATTGCTTATTTAAATTAATTATAAATAGTTTTTAATGATTTCTATACAAATAATAGTATTAAGTTTTTATAAATTTTTTGGTTTTTTTTTTTAAATTTTATAGAATTTTTGTTTATTTGTTGTATGTTTTGGGTTTTCATGGCTAAAGGTAAACCAGGTCAAGGTCAAAGGTCAAGGTCACCTGAATCCANATTTGTTGTATGTTTTGGGTTTTCATGGCTAAAGGTAAACCAGGTCAAGGTCAAAGGTCAAGGTCACCTGAATCCAATATGGTGGTTGAGTGATGTAATAACATGGCTACCAGTTGGCACCTCGGCTTCTTTACCTGGTCGCCTCTATACCCATACATTATAAATTTNGATGTAATAACATGGCTACCAGTTGGCACCTCGGCTTCTTTACCTGGTCGCCTCTATACCCATACATTATAAATTTGTGTTTTATTAATGTTTAATTAATTTTTACATAGATTTTTATAAATGTTTTATAAATTTTTAGATGTTTTAATAGTTTTGTCGATTTTGTAGGTTTTTTCTGGGATTTCAGAGTCAAAGGTAACGGGGTCAATGTCAAAGGTCAAGGTCAAGGTCACCTACATCCAACATGACCTACAATATGGCCGCCGGGTGAGCGAAATGACATAGCATGAACAGCTCCGCGCCAGACGCCTTCGTCCCAACCTCCACTTTCCCTACTACTACACATAACCGGTGGAAAGAAATTTAATAACTTCTGAATTTACACAACCATTACATACCAATAAAGAATAACAAAGCATAAAATTTAAAAAGCCTAATAACTTCAGTAAAATGAGAAAAAAAATAACTTTTTAAAGTTAGAGATATGTAGTTGTTTTTGTAAAAGCAAATTTTATATGTATATATATATTATTTTGGAAGTTCATTCAGTATTCATTTAGTTCTCTATAATGATTTGATTATTATATTATTTCTGCCAGTTACGTATCTTTCTGCCACACGTGAAAAATTATATATTTCTGTGAATCTAATTGCTAGTGTTTATCCATCAATTCACGCTGTATAGTTGCTACAATTATACGTACGTAACATCAAGTAAATTATTATTTCTTTCGTGTCATTGAAAAAAAGAGAAATGAATGGCTGCGTTCAAGTTAAGGGGGAAATATTGTCTTTCTCCTTGTGAATGAAAGTTGAGCTCTTTTCGAATTGGTTGTTTCGTTAATTTGTAATTTGCGATTAGATAAGGTTTCGATTAGACTACTGCTCACAGCCACTTGTTCAGCACTCACTGACAACTCATGTATAGTTTGATAACTGAAATGCTGATATATCGCTTTAATAAAACCCACTGTTTAGTAGCAAACGTATTTGTTTTATACGCTGTGTTTCATAATGATCTTCGGAGTTCCGATAATTTTTTTACAAAGAAATTAATCAACACCTGGAAGAAGCAAGCACTCGACGAAATGTGAACGTAAAGTTTACTGTTTCGACTGCAAATGTTCCATATGTTTACCCCGGTTGACATGGAGCGTGTTGGCACAAAATTCAAGTTATTGCGATATACTTATAGGCTGTTCACGATAAAGTGAGCACTTTGGAAGAGCTGCTTAGGTTTTACTTTTCGCCTTATTCTGTATCAATCCGCCATTTGAGAAATTAACATTGCCGAGGGCCACCTCACTTTATTCATTTATCGTTGATGTGTAACTGTGAAATTATGAGGAACATCAATATGTTACTTAAATGTCGAATATTACTCTTGTACACGTAAAACGATCAGAAACAAAATTAAATACGTTAAACGTCCACTGATTATAAACATAACAACGCTAGTGTGAAGTTTAAATATGGAACAGCTGTATCTGATTAGCTGAACTTTTTCATTCTTATTTCATTCAGCGCTTACGTTGAAATGAACGCATATACTGGCAGTGACTTTTTTCACAAGTAGATTCCAAAAGTGCTCACTTTGCCGTGAAAAGTCCATACCAATATGAGCCAGTGGTCACTACTGGGGGTGATGCGTTATTTTAGCTCTCGATATCACGTGATAACTGGCAACGGTGGGGCGAACGCTGTCTTTTATGTAGTTCCACCTAAAGAAAGTCACACAGTGTGAGGTCCGGTGATCGTGTGGGCCACAGTAAGGTTTAGTCTACTCAGGTTTGGAAGATGAATGCTTTTAATTTGGCAACTAAAATTTGTCGACCCTAAGTAAGTGCTAGTGTCTTATGTGAATCGGATTTTATCTACATTCTACATTTAAAAAAATTTAAATAATTATAAAATAACTTCGTAACTAAGTAATATATTTCTATTATTATTCATGTAGCTTAAATTTTAATTAAAAGTGGCCTCTTTGGAACACTGCGCACCTAGAGGCGGAAACTTTCCCTTTACCAAACTCTCTCATAAGAAAACTCGTTTTGTTCCTAACCTGAGTAGAATTAACCTTAGCCACAGCATGCAAAATTGGCCGTGTTATGCCCACGCCCTGTCCCAGCCCTGGTACCATTGTGTTCAAGTAGTGACGGATTTCATTGGGGAAGTTAACTGACTGCCGTCCTGTTGAAAGACAAACTGGAAGTACTCATAAAATTGGGACATTAGGCCACAATTCGAACATATCCATATGTGTTAAACCTGTTATGATGTGTGTCCGCGGGCGTGTAGTGGTCAGACTACTCGCCCCTCGCCTAGGCGAACTGGGTTCGATTCCCGGCGGGGTCGCTCCCGGATCTTCGCATGTGGGAATCGTGCCGGACAATGCCGCTGGTCGACAGGTTTTCTCTGGAATCTCCTGGCCGTGAATTCCTGCGCTGCTTCATAATCATCTCACTTCACCCTCATCGGCTCTCAAGAAGTTACGAGCCGCCCAAATTTCTTTACTCCACTCTCCACTGCTCGTATGATGGCGCAGCACACGTTCACTTTTTGTGAATCACACAAATGTTAAAAACAGAGGAGATTTGCACTTCCCCGGACAAGTACATTGTGGCGGTTAATTTAGAAACTGGTATGAAATGTTGCTTCGTCATTGAAAATTATCGTGTCCAAAAAAACCTTCCGTCGCCATGTTTTCCATGAGCTGTGCATGAAAGTCAGACAGACGTCTGTGATAATCATCAGATGTTGCAGTACTTGCAATCGGTATGGTTCGAAGCACGTCCACGCAGTTGTTTTAGTGTTCAGAGCCCTAGCTACAAGTTGGGTTGACTTGTTTGGACTACGCAGAGAACTTAAGAGAATTCGTTCTACGACTTCTTTTCAAGTAGGTGAACGACAAATTGATTGCGCTTTCACAAATAGCCTGTTTCGCTAAAATGTTTATAACATGCTTGATCTGAAATGTCATTCTGTGGGTCCTTATCAAATTTTTAATGAACTGAAAGCTGCACTGTAATTACTGATTTCGTTGCATGAAATTCCAGCAAGCAAAACAGTTTTTAGTCATTTGCATGTGTCAATTTTAATGTATACATTTCATTAAAACCGCGTAGTGGCTGGCATATGAACTAATACGTGGTAATTTAGAGTAATGCTGGTTTATTTGAGGTAAATACAATTTTTTATGGGTAATTATTTATCCAAGCTCCGAAGAATGTTTTGAAACACATGGTATAATCGTCCCTCAACTACGCCGTGTATATACAAAGTTACAGTATCGTTGGAATTTTAACCATTAATTATGATCACTTAACACAATTGTTTATTTCAAAATATGTTGATTACGAATTCACAAGTATGTTTATTTTACGATATCGCATTTGGCTTTTGGATAGTTTTGTTTTATAAGAAAATAGGAAACATCTGAATACGGAATGCGTCATCATTTTGTAGAGAAAACCAGGTCACGTGACCGTTCTGTTGACGAAATCTGCTATTTCGAACACGCCCCGATTTTTATGACGTACAGGGCCACAATCTTCCATCTGAGCGTAACTGGGCCACAAAAAATACTTTCGTTCAACAATTGAGGAGTTTCAGTTAATGCTTCGTTATGCAACAGCAGTGTGTGAATGATGGGAACGCAATATCCAGCTACCGACGCTCGACAAAGACACAAAGCGTAATGTTTAGTGGAAATGAGCAGCGCGGACCGCATTCACGTTGAAACAGCGTCGTCGACAACGTGTAACTGGACTCCGCGTTTCATATCGCGCTCCGCCCGTCTTTCATGTGGGAACTGACCGATGTGCAGGCACAAAGCGGTTAATTAACAGAGCTTTTATGTTCCCGGTTTCTGTGTCGCTGCAAACTGTGGACAATTTCGGGGCGACCTCACAGTCAGCGCAGGCAGACATAAACGCTGAGTATACTCATGTCCTCAGTGCGCAATAGTGCCGGAAGTACTTCAACCAACACCCAGCGGACATCCAACCCTTTAGCTCCTGGCAGATCAATTACTTCCGATCTTCCCTATCTTGTTCTCCTTGCTCCTTTTCCGGTTTCCAGNCCGGAAGTACTTCAACCAACACCCAGCGGACATCCAACCCTTTAGCTCCTGGCAGATCAATTACTTCCGATCTTCCCTATCTTGTTCTCCTTGCTCCTTTTCCGGTTTCCAGCAAACCACCAGCGCAGAGCAGGCAAGCACACAGAAGCGGATTTTTTCAGCCTACACTAATTCTAACTGTTCAGTGTACGTCCGGCGTAGGGACGGCACTTCAGTGCATCTCAGAGTTGAGCCACATACGCCTACAGGGAAAGGAATTCATGCAAGGAGACATGCATCGCGGCAGAGAGTGACTCGGTAGCCATCGCCGTGATTGGGACCAAGGCAACCCCCTGAATATACCTATAGTTAGCCTATAACTAAGAGTAGAGAGGTGAAAACCAGCATAGGCATCGTAAGAACCCTTTCGATAGGAAATAATTCAAAATTGTTACATGCAGTAATACAAAATGCTGCAGGAGAAAGATGGGTAGGAATCATACTGTGTATTAGGAAGGAGGTGGGGGAACGTCTAGTGGAGAGGGGGGCGGGACTGTTTTGTTTATTATTCTCTGATAACCAGAGTGATAAATACATATAACTCTGGGGAGGGAAGTGGCGCTATTGTACCAACATAGCAACATCCGATAGCCCAATGGTTGATATAGGGATACTGTGAACCGACAAGCCAGCCGCTGACTTTGATTGTGCCACTGGCACTGTTTGTTTCTGCTGCCACCTTGGAATGGATACATTTTGGNCAAGCCAGCCGCTGACTTTGATTGTGCCACTGGCACTGTTTGTTTCTGCTGCCACCTTGGAATGGATACATTTTGGTTTTTCTAAGGCTATTTCCAAGCTGTCAGTTACAAGCAGAACACGACAGCTTGCTTAACTAAGTGAATAAAGTGACGTAATATTGTCCCTTTTGTACATGAAAAAGCCGTTACGTATCGACTGTGGGAGATGGCACATGTCTGATTGNGTGACGTAATATTGTCCCTTTTGTACATGAAAAAGCCGTTACGTATCGACTGTGGGAGATGGCACATGTCTGATTGGTAGGGCCAGTGATTTTACGCGTAAAAATCGGAGTAAACAGTCAACTTTAATACTCTATATACACCTCAGCTCTTGAATCTCCATTGGCTGCTGGTGTCGTTACCCCCATTTGACCAAGCCACTCAGGATTCTGAAACTCCGACACTGGACCTTCGTGATTCGCGCGCAAACAGTTCACACGGACCAGAACATCAAAACAGATGGATGGCCCAGCAGTGCTTTGAACTGTATCTTGTCTTGAAATCTTTTCGTGAAATATGATTGGTTTTTGCATCGTGTGAATGATCCCCTATTGGCTGAATGCCGTACCACAATGTTCTTAATAAGATGAGACAATTTGCTGGCACTTGCAGTTGCAGTTCAAAATGCACGCTGCTGTTTTACTCCTCNATGTTCTTAATAAGATGAGACAATTTGCTGGCACTTGCAGTTGCAGTTCAAAATGCACGCTGCTGTTTTACTCCTCTATTGTCACGTATTGTCGGCTATGAGCAATTTGAACGTAATAAATTATACTTTCGTGTGCCAACCATGGCGGTGTAGTTGAATGGACGCTAGTAATGCGCGCCTTCCTGGATACGAATCCTCGTTAATTCGTGGTAGGTATGAGGTTAAGAATAGTTCAGACTATGTCGGCTGTCACCAGATCGTCNATGTTCTTAATAAGATGAGACAATTTGCTGGCACTTGCAGTTGCAGTTCAAAATGCACGCTGCTGTTTTACTCCTGTATTGTCACGTATTGTCGGCTATGAGCAATTTGAACGTAATAAATTATACTTTCGTGTGACAACCATGGCGGTGTAGTTGAATGGACGCTAGTAATGCGCGCCTTCCTGTATACGAATCCTCGTTAATTCGTGGTAGGTATGAGGTTAAGAATAGTTCAGACTATGTCGGCTGTCACCAGATCGTCTTAAGAAAATTTTCTTTCTGGGTGGCTCATAAACATCTCTACAACTGTACGTTTTCAACATACAACAAAAAAAATGCTGTGAATAGTATTTTATTATCTTGCTGCAGAAGCATAAGAAATGGCTGTAACGTGTACTGTTGATCTTGCGAAACGCATTGACATGGAAATGTTGGTGCCAAGCTTAGATGGCCACCAAATAAAAAATGCACGCACAGTTTTTCCACCCAGTCTGGAGAATATATAACCAGGGATGGATAAAGACAATTTTTCTACATGAAAAGATATATTATCACGTTCCCGCCACCGACTATTACCCATCGAAAACTGTCCTCTCTCACAATAATTTTGTGGTAGCGGTTTTGAAAACGAATTAGGCATTGTTTGATTATTTTTAAATACTTTCGAAAAATTTTCATTCAGTTCGATTTCTAATACAAGAATAAACGACAATTTGCACAGGTATAATACGCAATAAGAGATAAACGACCCCGTTTTAGAAGTTTCGGAACCCAATAAGGGTTTGGTGATTCACGAACCTTTTTTGGGGTCTCCAGCCCAAAAAGGAAAGAAGCCTGAGTCAATTTAGGCACACNGCGAAACGCATTGACATGGAAATGTTGGTGCCAAGCTTAGATGGCCACCAAATAAAAAATGCACGCACAGTTTTTGCACCCAGTCTGGAGAATATATAACCAGGGATGGATAAAGACAATTTTTCTACATGAAAAGATATATTATCACGTTCCCGCCACCGACTATTACTCATCGAAAACTGTCCTCTCTCACAATAATTTTGTGGTAGCGGTTTTGAAAACGAATTAGGCATTGTTTGATTATTTTTAAATACTTTCGAAAAATTTTCATTCAGTTCGATTTCTAATATAAGAATAAAATACAATTTGCACGGGTATAATACGCAATAAGAGATAAACGACCCCGTTTTAGAAGTTTCGGAACCCAATAGGGGTTTGGTGATTCACGAACCTTTTTTGGGGTCTCCAGCCCAAAAAGGAAAGAAGCCTGAGTCAATTTAGGCACACNGGGTTTGGTGATTCACGAACCTTTTTTGGGGTCTCCAGCCCAAAAAGGAAAGAAGCCTGAGTCAATTTAGGCACACAAGGTATTTTAATTTCGGAAGAGAAGAGCATCCCTGCCAATTTTGGTCAAGATCTCTTGGGCGAGGTATAATTCAGATACACGAACCCGTTTTAAATGGGTTTTTTTTGGGGTTTTGGGCTTGTTGGAGGGGCCAAGGCCCATTTGGATCTGCACAGTATTTTAGGTTGGTTACTGAAAGTTATACCTACCAAATCTGGTTAAAATCCTTTTAACAGTGTAGAAGCGTAAAAGGAACAAACATACATACATACATAATAGAAACTCTGACTTTTGTATATAGATATATACCTTATTTTTTCAATTTATTACAAATACGGCACATTGTTTATGTCCAAACAAACTTTAGGGTGTGCATATGTCAAAGGTTATAATTTGACGTAAAAATTAATAAAATATTGTAATGAAACAATGATCAACAATTGTTATCTCACTATCCTCGGAGAGATGATAACTATGGGATGTTCAACGTCAAATCCCTTGCATAATAATGAAATTTGTTTATTTCAGACAAAGGAGAATGTTTCATTACAATAATTTTTGTACGTATTGCAAAATAAAATCATTAAGTCGCTGTTGATGGGGCGCCCCAACAGTTCACCGCCCCATGCGGCTGCATGTTCGACATGGGCCTTAATCCGTCCCTGTTTATAAAGTTAGTATGAAGCAGCATCGGAATAAAGGTGCAAGGGAAGAAGTTGCATCATCCCGAAGGTAAAATCACTCCATGGCAAGGTCCCTCGCTGTTATAGTCGCCTGCGCCTAAACTCGTGTAACTTCAGATGATACTCTCTGCAAAGATTCGTTCACCGCCACCAAACAGCGCCGCAACTACTGTCGGAGAGAAGCACATGTGACCAACAAAGCGTCCGTGAAGCGGAATGTTAGCGCCTAACTATTACGCCAAGTGTTATCAGGAGAACGTTTAATTCTCACTTACAAAATGCAATTGAATATTTGAAGACAAGTGTAAATATTCTTTTACCAGTGTATTGATACCGAGTAGAAATTCTTGAACAAGAAATCATTAATGGAGACAAATTACTTCTGCTATGTGATTGGCTTGTGAACGAATGTATTTCCNAATTCTTGAACAAGAAATCATTAATGGAGACAAATTACTTCTGCTATGTGATTGGCTTGTGAACGAATGTATTTCCCGACTTCTTAATATCTAACATAACACAAGCACGTACAACATAAAAATTGATGTATCACGATATACTGGTAGGAACCAAAACTCACCTGTTTGAATACACAGCTCACAACTTGAAAACACGGATATAAGACAACTCACAGAATAAAATAAAATCATACTGAGGCTACTTTATCAGAAATAATAAGAAGAGCAGAGACGACTTGAGTAATATTTAACTGAAAAAAATATAATATTTCAGATGTAGTTAACTGATAATGTATCGTTATAAATAATTATTTCTAAAAACACAATTAAGTTCCAGGAAGCAAAATTTTAATACGAATACTTCATGAGTTTTTAATTTATATGTGATCACTAACTTGGCTTGCTCAAAAATTATGTTAATAGGAAGTTCCTGTTGAAATTTTGGCAGATAAATTAAACCAGTAAATAGCAGAAATAACTCTCTCGGGGCTTTAGTGTAAAAATTTACGTCAGTTCAAATTAAATGTGCAAATACATAAATAAAAATAGCTCAGGCTCTGCTCAACTTATTCTCTCTTTTATCTAACATTAATCAGCTGACGTAGGTTGATGAACTCCGTAGAAAAAGCTTCAGACCAATCAAGGCAAAAATAATTAAATATAGCTCATCTTCTTCACTTGCAGTCTTCCCTAAATAACACTCTTCGGGCCTTAAATGCCTTGTCAAGTCCTTGACCCCAAGTAACTTATTCGCGCGTCGAATCTTAAATAACTAGAATAAAACAAATGCGCGGCTGTAGTCCGTAGAGACCCTCTTCGTTTCCAAATCCTCGGCACGTCTTCTGCCACATCGGGTGGCCTGTCTTCAACGCCGGACTCGTGAAATAATTTAATAATTATATAAAATTCTTACCAGGGGATACCTCTTCTAGCCTCCCTGGTCCTACGTCGAAAAAACTCAATATTGTTCCTCTTCTTGGCCGTAATATTCCGAAAAGTATAAATGTATGCCAATTAAATTTGAAAATCAGTGTAGCGCGCACCAGAACTAGTGTTACCAGCTATTGGTTGCCATAGCAACGGAACGAAACGTAGCCCACTTTTTAAAAAACAGATAAACATTCTTTTGTTAAGTGCTTCACATACAAAAATTACTCAATACTTAAAAACCACAAAAAATGATCTACTTAACATTCAAAACTAAATCTAATTAAAAAATTACGTTAATAGTCCAGTGTGTCAAAACAAAAACCAACTTCTAATTTAAAATCATTGTCCGTAATTTTAGTTCCGACAAAGAAAACAATAATAAAAATTCAATAAATTTCCAGACGTTACAGCTACCCAATAAAAAGTGTTTTAGCAATATCGCCTGCAAAAATAGCACTTGACTTGATGACAGAGTTGTTATGTGTTTACGAAGAATAATTTAACAGCTAACGTCTCATATCTATCGCCATTGCAGGAAATGCTACCGATTCTGAAAGAAGCAACGTTCTAAGTGTTACACATACCTCGCCTGAAAAAATCTTAACTCTTTTACAACATAGTTTTTAACGACTTTTGTTAACTTTTGATAGCACAAAAGAAATTTACAGAGACAGGATGACGGAGTTGATAATATTACTATAAAATAATCGCTTTAAAATTTATAAAATCAGTAGTTCATAACAATTAAAACAAAATTTGACAAGAATTTGAAATTTGTATTAGTTTTCCTAATTTGACAAAAATTTTCCAGGTTTTTCTTAGCAAAAGTAAAAAAAAAAATTTGCTGTGTAAAACAAAAAAAAAATTGTCTCAGAAAAATATTTTGTTTAAACAACTTTGTATAATTCGTTCCTACACTTCAAACACATGTTTTGTGAGATAAAACAAATATTACCTTCGGCGTGGAGTCATTACACAAACAACAAACAAATAAATGAAAATATTATTGCCAATATTTGTTTTGTGGGGAAGGAAGGATAAATTCAATACGTGCATGCAAAATACGAATCCGTTAGTCTTTAGAAACTTTAAACAATAATTCGCTCCCTGATGCGTTTGGAAATTTCTAATTAACTTAAAAATCTATGAGGGGATGCTAGTTTATCTGGTACGTTTTAGTTATTAGCATAACAACGACAAAACATTCATTTTTAAGGGAACCTAACTCAGAATGACGCCACCAGATAAGGGCATTGCTCATCGCAGAAAAGAAACCAACAAAATGTCGCAAACGTTCTGCTTCATTGTAAATGGCTCTACTTTGAAACACGTCTTACCAAAGGACGCCATTACCGCTAGTATTCGCAAAGGGCTGTGAGGTGTTGGAGTTGAGTTGAGGTGACAGCGCCGGATTGCAAGAGCCGGGTAAACGGAAGATCCCCGAGAAAACCTGCTGACCAGTGGCATCGTCCGACAGGATTCCCAGTTGCGAAAATCCGGGAGTAACTCGGCTGGGGATTGAGCCCGGTTCGCTTTGGTGGGAGGCGAGCAGTCTAACCGCTCAGCCACCACTGACTCTTAAGGTCTTGGAGAGCCAACTGGTAGTTATAACTGAATGTAAAGAATACCATATAAGAAAGGAAGGTATGATAACTTTTCTTTGCGGTTTTTGTAACCAGCCACATTCCTTTTATTCCCCTTGTCTCCGTCCCACATCATAGTAGTGGATCAGTTTTATCGTCGTAGATATATATATATATTGGCTGTAATTAAGGCTTGGCTTCACCTATTATGCAGGAATTCCTTGTTTTCACATCATAATGTCAGTTTCAGAGCATTTTTGAAAATGTTTGAGTATAGACAATTTGCAATTTTCTTCTTTACCTAATTTTCTCTGTCTCTTATATGTTCCTTATTTTTTTTTCAATTTTCAGACAACACAATAAAAAGTAAGCAACATAATATTAAACAACTCGTAAAATGAAATTTTCCATAACCGTAATCAGTAATTACTCTGAATCAGAAATTGAAGAACTTATTCTTATTTCCAAAGTCTCTTAATTCCATGGGATGGTCAATTCCCGAAATAACGTTTTTTAATATTCAGGTAAATAATTTCAAATATAGTTAAGATTATAAGTTATTAGGACTTATAACTGGATTGTCAATACGGACATTGACTTATCAAAATCATCCATCATTAGAAGTGGTAGCGACAGCGTTACATGAACTGGAGTTGAGACGTTTTGGAGATAAAATAATTTAAGAAGAATTTAGTGAGGGAAAATAATGTCAAAATACCTGATAGTGTATGAAATATATAATGTTTCAATGGTGCGTACAAAAAGGAAATACAATGTGTTGTCATTCAGTCTTCATCATCAGAAAAGTCATCCACTCCTACATCGATTACACGTGCTGACAACACCCTCTGCCAAAATGGCATTGCCGGATGCTGCACAGGAATCATTGCCGGATGCTGCTCAGGAATTCCTAACTTGTTTAAAAGTGACTCAATATCTTTTAACTTCTCTGCCGCTAGAGGAAGTCCTGAGTTTAGTTTTTGTGGCTTTAGTGTTTACCAATTTCTGCCCCTCTGTAACATTGTTTGTGAGCACATTCTAGAACAAGTGGTTTGGCAAACAACTTTGCTGCGTGTTACTTCAATGCATTTGACATATCTATTAATGAAATCCATTTTGGTTTTAATATGCTTCCTGGCAGAAAGTTTCCAGTCATAGGAACACCCGTCTTTACCTAGAACGATTACAGGCCCAGTATTTTTAGATATGTTGTGATAATCTTTCGGCAAAATGGCTTGCTCCGTTTCACGCAACATTTTCTCCGCCCGTCCAAAAGTACGATCTACTGGCACGTAGCTATAACGTCACACACGAAATTATATGTTAATAGCAAGATCAAACACATGAGCTAGTTTACTGAGTATTCCTAGCATAATATAAATTTTATTTGGTTGGCTTCATCCATCGCAAAACAGACTGATTTTCTATATTTGTGGATTTAAAGTACAGGACATAGACAAATAGTACAGAGCGCACTGCAAACCCGTGAACTACTCCGCGGTGCATCGTCACCCCAGGTGTAAAAATATAAATCAGTTTTATTTTCTTATGACTTAGGGTCATGGTGACGAACAATACCCGAATAGTACTACCAAAGCTGACGACGGTAAAATGCCTCACCCAAGGCAGTACGAGACAAAGGCTGTTTTTGCACCATATCAAATAATACAAAACAAGCGGTACCACCACACGTGATTGTTTTATTCGTTAGTTCATAAATTCTCTTGGCAAGGCGTTTACGTAGACTTTCACACGCCGTTGTCTTGCGTGTTCTCTTCATCCTGGTCACATTTCAAACCTTGACGGCGTTCCTCACAATAGCCGCATATATATGTACGGGTTGTACCAAATCCAAAATGAAACTCGCGAGTGAAAATCTTGTAATATATGTAAGTGATACTTGCAGGACAGGGCTTCTACAATGTCCTTGTTCGCTTCAAGGAATCACTTCCACATTACTCTTATCGACAGGTGGGATAGTAAATACTTTCTGTTTGGAGTCTGAAATGAAATAAATAGTTCAGATTGCACTAAGCAATTCGTTAGGGAGCTTTTATAACTAACGCGGGACTTACATAACCACACTTACTGTTTATCAGTGGGTTTTTTTTTTAAATATAGTAACGACGAAAACAATGATGGAAATATTATTTATATAAAATTAACAAAACAGGGGAATAGTGTCCATAGTGTAAAGATCAGCATTTGAAACCCTGGATGTTTTGACGAATAAGGTCCTTAATGCCATCAGTCCGGATATTAATGAGTTTTCCACCTCTATGTTGTTGTCTGTAAGTCCCATTTTAAAAATAATATGCCGCAAGACGTTGAACACGTTTGGCATTTACTCGCAAAATGCTACAGAAATACTTGCAGAACACGCACATTTGCAATGTTTACATCGTCTGTTTAAACCAAGTGGGATACAGAAAAATCTTAATTTCGTTCGTTTCGTTTCCCCCTATTTTCTGTACCCGTATAGCATTTGCTATAAAGGAATCTTTTTCTACTTTGGTTGGCGATTATAGAATATCCCGTCAAAATGTTTTCAGTTCGTGGTAGGAAGTTCGCAAGCCTTACAATGCCCATAACTGTGATTACATGCATCTTTCGGAACGATGCCATTAGTAGCATATTAACGCTGTTTTTCTTTGTTTCTAGCCCACAATATCGTATTGATATTTTTCTCGCTGTTCGTCCTGAGTGACACACTACTTTTTCAAACTAGCCAGTTCTTTCTAATTGAGAGAGAAACATAACACAATACTACACAAACTTACAATCAACTGTTGCTGTCCACATGTAACAAGCAGCCATAATGAGTCACGTGATTTGTACGAGTCAGAGGATAGGCCACGTGGATATAAGACATATTGGACATAAATTCTGCTGGGATATGAGAAGCTTTGGAAACAAGCATGATGTTTACAACCTTTCAAACAGGGGATATAAGACGCTTAGGAACATTTTATCTTCTAACATGATAGAATGATGTATAAAATAACTTGACGTATAAGAATATTTAAAATCAACAATTTTGGATTTAAGACACTTTGGAAATAAGCTCTTCAATAATGACACGAAAATGAAGAATTTCTGCAAAAGAGTTCAAGCAGGGCCTTAAGTTATTCGGCTTGCCGCACTATGGCCTCACGTACAAAGAGAAGCTATTCTAGAACTACCTTGTGTCGGATCATACAACTATCTGGAAAACGTGCAAAAAATTATGGCACGCTGTTCAAGGTTAACTGAGTCATTTTGGAAGCTCTGCTTAGGAACTACTTTTCTTCTCCTTCTGTATCCTTCTGCTGTATGGGAAATGGGGTCGCGGTGGTGTAGTGACCAGACTACTCGACTCCCACCAAGGCGAAACGGGTTCATTTCCCGGCGGGGTCCCTCCCCGGATTTTCATATTTGGGAATCGTGCCGGACGATGCCACTGGGTTTCCTCGGGGATCTCCCGTTTTCTCCGCCCTTTCATTCCGGCAGTGATCCGCGCTCACCTCGCTTCGCCCTCATCGGCTCTCAAGGCGCTGATGTAAAGAGCCGCCCAAATCCCTCCACTTTCCACTATATATGAGAAACTAGCATTGCCATAGACCGTCTCACTTTATCCATGCTTGATCTAAGAAAAACCGTGGAAATTTTACGAAAGTAAATGTGTTAATGGATATTGCGTAGACTTCATCATCATAAATTTACATATTATTCTTTCTGCAGTCTGAGAACTGGTTTTTATTAATTCGCTTGTAACTTAACTGGGAGACTGCGTGCCAGAGTATAGATTGCGCTGTAGCGTATATGCAGGGCCGCCTGTATTTTGAGAAAAGATTCCCCGACTAGTTGTACTGGAAAACACATGAGTTCAGAAACAATTTCTTGGTTGGATGATTTGAACTCTCGCGCGTCTGAAATGTCTACCAGCCAATCACGGAATTTCACTGCCGGAGTAACTTAATTCTGATAGGCCCAGTCAAATTAGAGAATGTTTCCTCACACAGACACCCGGCCAATAGCCAAAGGATATATGCTTGTGAGTTGATGTCTATCCTACGCACAAATCTTTTCGCGTGAATTAGGGTGCCTTGCGTATAAGTAGTTATGGACAGTAATTTGGTTTTTAAACTTTGATTTTCAAGTGTTCACTTTATCGTCAATAGCTCTGGTATGTCCCTTATATTCGATACTGAAAACACATGTTCGTGGCTACTGCGGTACACACAGAACCATCCAGTGTGGTATCTAATTCCACCAGGTGTTTAAACTTGTGTTACACTTGAGATAAGGCTTTAGTGTATACACGAGGAATTTTTAAATAACGTACCTCCAGATTCTTACGGGAAAAAAATCACATATTTCTCCGTAAACATTGTTATCGGTGATGTGAGATCAACAATTTTTACGTAACACCCCTATCGGTAAAGATAGTTCACATTTAAATTCACACGCTAGAAATCAACTTCTGAAAAAAAAAAATATCGTTTCTCGAAAGCGTCCGGGAGCAATCTACATTAACATTACACGTACACAGTTGTAACTATAAGAAAATTAACTACACGACAGAGTCTTGAAATAAACGATACATAACTGAAAATTATATGTTCACATATGGTACGAAATTTACGGTTGGGCTTATTAATCTGGTATAGTTGGTAACACGTTTTCGTGAAAATAATTATTTTATATGCAAGTAAGACTTTTCCAAATTCTAAATTCGTTTTATTTTACTTATCGCTGTATACTTAACTACAAAACATACTTCGTGTATGTGATTTTCCAGAAATAGCTTAGGGAATAAAGTCAATACACACTCTTTCTTGTACGATAAAATGTTTCTTACTTGACAACTTAGTAGAACCTCTACGTCTTCTGACTGATTAAAAATCGATACACAGCAATTGTAAGAAGCAAAATGAAACAAAGTTGAACTCTTCTTGTTAGTAACACCATGTTTGAGGGAGTACTTATCGCTATGCGCAATTGTAACTTGTATTGCATTATAAGGTATCGTAACTAATTTGTATATTATTGTGTTACGTTATTGAAATGTTTGTATCCATTGTGTTTGCGTTCTGGTCTTAACGTATACATTTCTTACGTCGTATAAAGAGTTAATAATAAGTAAACATGGAAATTGGTTAGTATTTTGTTTGTATTTCATACAATTTAAGGTACTCAACCCCGGTAAGAGTTACTTTTTTATGTTCATAACCATTTCGCATTCTAACTTGATCGGGATGTCAGTACCAGACAATGAGTCCACGACGTCTCAAACGTTCACATGTGGCAAAAGAGTGCACAATATATGGAAAAAAAAATAAACTATAGCTTTTAAGTAACCCAGTAGTGCTACTTTAAATGTGACAGATATATAAATAAATAACTTTCTCTATCACACAGTGTGTTGAGAGATATTTGGGCGGCTCTTAACAACGAGGTCTTTAAAGCCGGTGAGGGTAAAATGAGGTGAGAATGAAGCAGCGCCGGAATGAAATGGTGGGGTAAACGGGGAATCCCCGAGAAAACCTGCTGACCAGCGGCATCGTCCGCCACTATTCTCACTTGCGAGTGGTCCGGCCGGTTCGCCTTGGTGGGAGGCGAGAAGTCTAACCACTCATCCACCGCAGCCTCTATTACACAGTAGATTTTCTATTTATAACCTGCTGTTGATTGAGCGCTTTTAAAATCCCTGCATAGGAACTTCTGTTCTGCTCATTTCATACCTTTCCAGTATAAATAAAAATAAAGATCGCTGTGGACGCGTTCATTTAAGTGTAATTGTAAAATTTATTGGAACATAAATATGCTCCTAATAAGTGAATTCTTACTATTATGCGTATTTAACAAAAATAAACAAAATAAAGTACATTTCAGGAAGTATGCCGGTCAGTGTGTTCGTTAAAGCACATTCAGTTACGGTCAGGAATTTTTTCAAAGGTTTGTAACAAAAGTTAATTGCGAACCAGCCTTACCTGTGTACGGTATGGCCTATTTTATGTATATAATATTGTGTAGATTAACTAATGGAAACTGGCGTATAATTTTTGGTGTATTTTCTGTTTCACCAAAACGGGAGTTGGGTGGAGAATTTTGGGTGACTCTTAAACATCGAGGTATTGCAATGCGACGAGGTTGAAGCGAGGTGAGTATGGAACCGCGCCGGAGTGTAAGGGCGGAATAAACAGGAGATCCCCGAGAAAACTCGTCGAGCAGCGGCATCGTCCGGCACGATTCCCACATGCGAAAATCCAGGAGTGACCCCGCCGTGAATCGAGCCCGGTTCGCCTTCACTCCAAAACAGGATCCGCAGAACGCCAGCGAAACAAATATAACCAGCTGTACGCGGTCGTCAAAATGCTTGTCTCGTGTGGCGTGGAGGCCTATTTGGTAGTGGCGAACCCAACCCCGAGACAAGACACAGGATATACGAGTGCCAATAAAAGGTGGTTCGACCTCACTGCGATCTGGAGGCCGTTAACCCTTTTTACTGTGCAACGTACAATATGAGCTTCAAAGTCAACTACATTTGCATCCGCCATTCCATATTCCCTGCGTGATTACATATTAAAAGAGAAAACAAATCTGCTTTTTTTTATGATACAGACACAAATAAGAAAAAACACGATTACCTGCTGAACTGAAGCCGTGACAACGAAAATGTATTATTGCGAGCCAAATATATCGCACATGTTCGTAAATATTATATTGGATCCCTGCGAAATAGTTAGTATATTTTTTTTTTGCTTTAAGGAAATCCTATGCATATTTTGAATAACCAACATTAATTTTAATGCAACTTAGAGTTTTTCACGTTCACTTCTTTAGGTAAATATATTTTTTCTTACGTTTGGAAATCATTAAAATATGTTATTCAGGCGGTTAATCATAAGAATATTTTAGTTTATTAAATGTCTCTGAACTTTAGCGTTTACGCTGGAATGCTAAATTGGGCGTGACCATCTCACCAACCAAACTAATTAGCACATACATTCGGCACATACACTTACGACTTACCCGGTATCTGAAACCAGACCCTCGTGGTCCAGAGGTCATCAACTCTTTCACACGCTGATAAATATATACCTTTAGATTTTGCAAAGAACTGGTTTTGTTTACTTCTGTACAAATACGCACTGGCATAGGCCAGAACCAATAAATTCGTGTCCGTGTTTGGTTTCATTGGCCGGAACTGTACATGAGACTGCAAGATATATTCTCAACAACGAATGATGTCTCCCAACTCGTGAGGGACTTACTTCCCTTATCGGATACTGTTTTCTGCTATAGGTTGTTCATGGTAAAAGGAGCACTTCAGAAAGCTCTGCTGCAAATCTGTTTGTATGCATCATGTGTATTCTTCCACCACATGTAAAATTAACTATAACCAGGAGTCTTATCCCTTTTTTTTCATGCGTCGGTAAAGTGAAGCTGTAATACTTTTGTGTAAATATTTTACAAATGTGCTCATTCTTACGCTTATATGTATTAAAAAAAACAGAAAGTAAAATAAATACGTTTGGTATTCACAAACGTTTACGTAACGCTTTTAATGCAACGTTAATGCATGGAACTACTTTCCCTCGGTCGTTACCAACTCCACTGGTCGCATGCCTGTCGGTGTGCCCGTTAAAATATTCACAGGTAGGGAGAGTGACAACTTTAAAAGGTTGATTTAAAAAGAGTTCACTTAATCGTGAACAGCCTTTAGGTATATATAACATGGGCTATCCGTGGTAAAGTGAGAACTTATTAAAGCCCTTCCAGCACGCAGTATCCACTAATAAATATATTCTATTGCAGCCTCGAACGTTAACTTTTGAAGTGGCGTAATGTATACACTGTGTTTATTAGTCCCGTGGCAATGTTAATGTAAAAAATTGTCGGAGAGTTTGAAACTGGTTGAAAGGAAAAATTTGCAAGGACTTAAAAAGTGCTCATTTTACCGTGAAATGCCTATATAATTTAATACTCTTCATGTGCATCATCCAATA
>NQII01010655.1:0-34338 GCA_002778355.1 Clitarchus hookeri
TGTCCCTGATCGATTTGTTGCGTGCGCGAGAATGGAAACGAATGCGAGAGCATGGACCCGAGGTGGGTATCCTGGTCAGGCACTACATGGCTTCCTACTCCGATCGGAACAACGACAAGCTGTATGGCTTGCGACACCACGATGAAAAATGGTTTCTCGGAAACAAGGAAGCTATTTATTTTCCTGGAGATGTGATGCAGATCGGCAAGCACAAGGTGAAAATTACTCATGGTATGTGCGAACTTTTGTTTCGTAGGCATCCTGGACAATACACAGAATCGGATTTGCTTATGTACCATCGCATGCTACAGTCCAGTCCTACACATTATGCGAATGATGATCCCTCAACACAACGATTTAAGGACATGCCTCATGCGAAATTCGACATTATCGTGAGACTGTTTCCGTGATTGGTCGACACTATTATATCGTGTCTGCTGCTGCAGAATGTCGATGCCAAAAACACAAGATAGACTATGAGTTTTGGGATGATCCGAATGAACTCAGTGATAAACTATGGCTACTGGTCGCTTCGCAGTCTGCTGACAACCAGTCCCACACCAACAAGATACATCCATAATCGAAGAACTCGTCGAAGCTGGCTACGTTGTGAGATGTTGAAATATACTATTTCCAAGGAATTGCACAGGTCGGCCAGAAGGAATTATCCTGGGAGAAAGTACATCATGAAAGGGCTGAACGATACTTTTCAATCCGACCTGATCGAAATGCAAGACTTTGCTCGTACGAATAAAGGCCACCCCTACATTTTGACTGCAATAGACACATTTTCCAAGTATGCCTGGGCAAGACCGCTCAAGTCGAAGAATGCATGTGACATCACCGAGGCCATGGCCCATGAGCGACGGACACGTACCAAAAAATATCCACACAGACGATGGTAAAGAATATTTTTATGCTTCTTTCCGTGCAAAGTTACGGCATGAATCACTATTACATGTGCTCTGGACTCAAGGCTAGCATCGTCGAGCATTTTCACTGGACTCTGAAAGCCAAATTGTGGAGTCATTTCACGGCGAACAGAAACTACAAATGGCTTGAGATACTGCCGAAACTCGTCCGCGAGTATAATTTTACCGTTTATTCTACCACCCGCATGAAGCCCGAATATGTTGAGGACGATTCCCTGCTTCGGACCGTGTATGCTTTTCAATGAGTAGGGACGCGCGCAAGCCCAAATCCATGATCGGTGACCTGTTGCACATCTCCAAACAGTGTAGAATTTTCCACAAGACCTATCGTCACAACTGATAGGCAGAATTGAACAAGGTGGGTCACATACGACATTGGTACATGTGCATGTATTACCTCGAGGACTTACTTGGCGACCCACCGTAAGAGACTTTCACACAGAGTAGATCCAGTCTACGAAATTTCCCGATGTTTGTTTGGTCGAGAAGGTGCTGAGACAACGTATTGGATGTGTGTACGTGAGGTGGCTTGGACACTCTAAGTGTGACGATTCCTGGGTCGACGAATGAGATATTCTGAAATAGGAAGTACCAATATTTTAAAAATATAACATTTTAAGCCATATTTTTTTATGGATGTGTATTTTTTAATAAAAACATTTTTCATCATAATTAACATTCACTCTATTTTTGCTTGTCCTTATATGCATTGTTAGGGGATTGGAGATAGCTAACATTATTCTTCCCAAGCATGTTGACTTCACGATTACCCGACACCGAGCAGGTGTGAAAACGACATGGAAGCACGTGTGTAGTTACATGATGCTGCGCAGGTGCAGACCTGTGAAAATTCTAACATTACACAAACCCATTCCAATGCGCCCCCTCCCCCTTCTTCATAAAAGCCGCGACGAACACCTGTGGCCCTGGCCTTGATTACAGTCGGTTACAAACAGTTTTATCCCATTATTTTTGCGCGATGATGCAAATCTCACATGTGCGATGAAAGTAATTGATCCCTCTTTCCCCATGGTGCCCTATGGATGTCGCCTGCCACACGTGCCTGTTATAACAAGTGCGTCTGTCTCGCGCGCCTGTCAGTGTATGCGTGCGTGTTTACAAGGCTAGGCGGCTTTATTTTCTTTCGTACAACAGTAAGAATAAATTTAATAAAGTAAATATTATATAAATATCGATTGAATTGATTTTTAAAAAATAAAGTATTAAAATTCTAACATTTTCTACAAGGTCCTACCTGAAATTCACTATCGCATTAACCGTTAAAAGGTTAATTGCGGGGATCTGGACTACTGCATTTTTTATTTCGTGAAAAATTACATAGATCGGAAAAAATTCAAAGTTTTTATATACATTCTCGTGTTTGGAAAATTACATCTTTAAATTCGTAAATAAATTTACACACAGGCGATACGCGCACTCTAGCTGGGGTCGTAAGAGTGGGGGTTTTTATGCAAACGGAGGTTTTTTCTAAGAAAATCAATTAAAATCCGAGGTAGTGAGATGCTCATATTTAAGTTTACACAAATGGTTTTTTTTTTTTTTGTTACTGGTTTTATGAGTAGGGATCAATGTGTCTGGAAGTGGCAGCGGTATTTAATTAATTTTTTATTCTTTTTATTTAGTGAAATTATGATTTTCAGCGACACTCTAAATCGATACAATTAATAACAAACCACGGTGGCAGACCGATACTTTTTTAATTTTTTTTTTTTTAATTTTTTTTCAGAGGAATAATTTTTAAAACATTATGTTTAGGGTACAGGTCGTTGTGTGATGGATACGCCTAGAAAAAGGGGGGGGAGATGAACGAGGCCACCGGCTGCACCTGTGACATCATCCAATATGGCGGACGGCACCACAGCCCCCAGCCCTTGAACCCGGAGACCCATAAGCCTACTACTCACCTGGTTTTGTGAAGTATCCTGGGCTGGTTTGTAAATTAATAAGTTTATATCTCCACGAGCATGGAATGGTCGACTGAACAGTGTATCAAGGAACTGGGGTTCGAGCAGCTTGAACGGGAAAAAAGTGTGTATATTCTACTTGTTGAGGACCTGATAGTACAGCCTGAGTATAAAAGAATACCCCAACTTTGAAGGTCTATAAAATCCAAACCAAATAACCTTCAACCTTGGTTGAACAATCAAATGAACCGTGGAACTGTGAAGTTTGTTTACTATATATTCATAAATGTTCAATGTGACCACCACGAGTGGCCCGAACGACAGCTATGCGATAATCAAACTTGTTCCACACTCCTGTCAGCATGTCCGGTGTTACGGTTTGGATGGCGTCCGTAATTTTCGTTTTGAGGTCGTCAGTGTTACGAACGCCATCCAAACCGTAACACCGGACATGCTGAGAAGAGTGTGTAACGAGTTTTATTATCGCGTATATGTCGTTCGGGCCACTAGTGGTGGTCACATGGAACATTTATGAATGTATGTGAACAAATTTCACGGTTCCACGGTTCATTTGATTGGTCAACCAAGGTTGTAGGTTGTTTGGGTTGGATTTTATAGACCTTCAAAGTTGGGGTATTCTTTTATAATCAGACTGTACATTTGGTGATTTATGTAGATGATTTGATTCTTACCAGCAATTCTGCTAAATTTTTAAGAGTAACCAAGCATTCTTTGACAACTATATTTGATATGAAGGACTTAAGGGATCTGAACAATTTATTGGGAATCAAAATCGACCGAATAAATGCAGGTATGTACCTAAGTAAAACTAACTATTTAAAAAGAATTTTGTACAAGTTTGGAATGGAAGAATGTTATCCAGCGAAAACTCCAATGTAATCAATATGAGATTATGACAAGGAAGCTGAATGTATAATCCATAATAATCCCTATAGTGGCCAAAGCTTAGTTTTTCTCTAAATTACTTCAGCAGATTTCAAAGTAATGAAACTGAGAATCAATGGAAAGGTAAAAGGAGTATTCTTCAATATGTTAAACAAACTGTCAACAAGAGACTATTATATTCAACGTCTGTCGATATCACGGTTGAGACGTTTGCATATGCAGATTGGGGCGGTAACTCAAGTCGAAAATCCACATCTGGACATTTGATCAAGGTGCATAGAGCTACTGTGATCTCGAATAGAAATAATCAGTCTAAAGTGGCACTTTCATCTACAGAAGCTGAGCTGCTGCTGATGTTCTTTGGCTAAAAGGATTAGTTGAAGAAATGGGTTTTTCTATTGGAATTATAAATACATATTAAGACAATCAGTCATGTATCAAATGTATCGATTGGTGGGAACACAAGCGTCTAAAACATTTTGGTATCAAGTATAAATTTGTGCGTGATCTTTTGTGCAACAAAATAGTGTGGGTGAGATGCTTAGAGACCAGCCAACAGTGTGCTGATCTTTTCACTAAGCCAGTGACTGGCATCAAATTTGAAAATTGTACTTCTCATATTGGTCTTAAATAATTGTTGTTGATATCTTTGAATTTTGTTATTTTTATTTTAATCTAGGAACAGTGTTGTAGTTGCCAATTGAAATGTCATTCTATCGTAAGTGCATAAATGTCTGCACTATATTATGTATTCTATGACTGTTTGGTAATGTAAAGAAACAATGTATTTTGCTTGAGATATTCAAAATATATTCAAAAGGTACATTAGGTTGTTTTATATATTAGAGGTGGATTATATTATAAAATTGTATTTTTGAACAAAATCGGTTATGTGGTTCTCTAGATATAATAGGAAAATTTGTTTTTACAATTTGCACTATCTTCTAAAATGGCAAACCAACAAAATCATTGTTTTCTAAATTCAATGCTCATATCATGCACTGCCAACATAACAAATTTGGTTAAAATCGTCTAAATTGTTTTCAAAATATAACACAGTGCCATAGACTGTAATTTTTTTTTAATAAGTACGTGGCGAGATCGAAAACTATACAAGTCCGTTTTACTTACTAAAAACTATACGTGGACCTAGTTTGGTAAAATTCGGATATCGGCTTTAAAAGTTATCCAGGGGAGAGGGTGGAGACATACATTCCAGACAGACATTCGAATGATTGCGTAAGCCTATCTTCCCTTCGGAAACTACCAGTAACAATGAAATACTCAACCATCAGAATGTGAGTGTTGTGTGGCGTAGCAAGAATGGGACACGCTTTTAAATTGACTGGAAATGAAGTTATGAGAGTAGCACGACCTGCAGTATATGGCTAATTAAGTGCAAATGTGCCGAAATTAGCCTCTACAGACGTGTTTTTGACACGCTATGCACTTTTCAGATTCACTATAGCTTTCTTACTTACTTACAGTACTTACATTTCCGCAAATCAGTTCGGATAATTACTCTTATATATTTTAAATGTGTGTTTTAAGAAAGTGCCACGGGATAGCAGCCCTAATATCTTAATTTATCTAACGTCTGATTCAATAGAACAGAGTTCAAAATTGAATATGCTGAATTTGTCATAGACCACGCAAGCTTATATATGAAAATTAATTATTTTGTTTGGGAGGAAAAAAAAAAAGAACAAGTTGTAAAAACTAAAAAAAATTATTCATCCAATAACAACTTTGGTTTCGTTCATAGTCGTTTTAAACGGCAAATAAAATTTCTAGTCCGTTACCCGGATTAGAATCCCATTTAGCAGCGTCAAACAAATTCACGAGGACCGCGAAGCCAAACCATTTACTGACAAACAGTGAATAATTTCAGTGTACTCTCATAATCAGTTGTTGGTTGTTTTGTTCGACCAGCGGAAAGCTCATCCTGCTCCTCTTACAATTTAGTGACACAACGCGTTTATTACCGCTCCAGCGGTCATAGTTCAGTGCTCCAAGTCCCCATAATTGGCTGTCGTAGCAAATTGGAGCGATCGGGAACGTCCCGCGCTCGCGGCGGGCTAATTTATCTGACGTGTTGATTTTTAAAGCGCGCGATGATAATTGGCATTTGCGCGGCGGTGGGTCGGACCGGGCTTGCAAATACACTTTGTGCACGCCGGGTCTGTCATACGAGCAGTTCCGGCTGACGTCCTGTGTTACTGGTCAGGGTCGACCGAGTGTCGCTGCAGGCTGCGATCTGTCAACGGTATCGACTGGCACGATTGTTTGCCACACATCGCCGGCCTCGTCTAGCGGAAACGTTCGCCAATAATTGCGGCTATCGACTCTTCAGGTTTTGCGAGCGCCCACGTCATACGAAAATAAACAGCGTGCATTTGCGTGCGTTCGTGAGCAGGCACCCATTCGACTTCATCCGCTCTACAATGCGAGTAAATCATGTAACTTCAGTTAGCATGTTCAGGTCGTAAACCAGGATATACTGCAACACGGCTATTTTTATTTCTAAAACCACGCATTACTTTTTTAAGAGAGGTTGGGGGGCATTTAATAAAAAATTACAAAATAGCCAAATTATAAGCTACAAAAATTGAAAGAGGAAACAGAAGACATCTAAAGCATTTTAGGGTTCAGATTTATGAGGGAAAGTGAGTGTTTGACATTGGAGCGTTAACTAAAATATTAAAATGCTTTCCGTAAAATATTCGGGCCCGAAATGAATTTTTATGATAATAATGGAGCGTTGTATTGAATATGATAAGAAAACTGACATTTCTATATGTGAAGTCCCAAGAAGACTATTGTAAAAAATTATGTCTAATATTACAAATAAAAATTTTAATAATGTTACGTTTTTTATGTGTAATTTGTAAAAAAAAACCTATTACTTCTTATTTTACACCCTTTTGCAATCTTACATTTCATTCCGACTAAAAGAGGCACTACAAAAAGATACAAATGTTAATTTACACGTAAATATTTTCACAAATTTTTCATCTTTTACCATATTTACCGAAAACAAATACAGTATTTAAAATATTATACCTGAACTTCTTAGGAGCAAAAAAATAACTGCGATTCTCTGTTTAAATCACATTATTACATGTTTGTTTAAAAAAAATTTATGTAATTTTTTTTTTATAGTGAGCGAAGTGAAGAGATTTTAGCTGTTCTTAACAACGAGGTCTTGATTTGAGTTGAGTATGGAGCAGCGCTGGATTGAAAGGGCGGAGGAAACGGGAGATCCCCTAGGAAACCTTCCGACCTGCAGCATCGTCCGGCATTATTTATATATGCTGAAAACCGGGAGTGACCTGGCCGGGGATTGAACTCGGTTCGCCTTTGGTGGGAGTATTTTTGTATAGTATGCAAGTTTTAAACCAGGTAACTTGGAGAAAATCACTGGTACGGCCAGTACGCTTGACGACTATTGATATGGCAGGACCCCCGGGAAAATTAGTACATGGAAAAGAAAGAAAGGCAACCTGCGTGGAAAACTAAATTAACTAATGTTGTTCTTAACTCTTAAAGTTAAAAAATTATAAATTTAGCACGAACATCTTTGCATCAAACTGGACATTATTGGCTTGGAAATATATGTCTGAAGGTTACAAATTTAAATAACGTAGGCATGCCACGTGAAAAAAAAATTTAATACAACCTTGCACACACGTATGTTGAAAATAAAGGCTATTATATTTTTTCTTGAAGTGTTCTAGAAACGTTAGCCATATCCGCGTGCAATCGACAAACAACTACTGGAAAACATATTTGCTCTAAGCGAAAAATAGGTCAGGAACCGCTCCTATTAACTTAAGTTACGTACTGTTTTGTGTTTCCAGAACGAAAAAGACTGGTTTTTGGTGAGTAGAGAAAGTTACATAAAATAATTTCCCTGAAGTGGGACAACTTCCAATAAGAAATCGTCAGCTTTCCTTGCTTTGTCAGTGCTACATTATAAAACAAGAAGTTACTGATTTAAATAATAAGTCTACTTTCACCTACCTGGGTGCAAATAATTTTCAATGAAGTTCTTAAATGAATATTTGGCAGGTAGGCCCTGGCGTATCGTCAGCAGCAATATCATTAGAGATGAAACCAATAATAAATGCAACATTATTGAGACAAGTACAAATACACGCCTGCTTTACCCGGGACTCGAACCCAGAAAACACAGTAGCATGATTAACTGTGAAATCAACTGCATTACGGAGGTAGGATTCGGTACATCAACTCTGGATGTGATCAGTCTTATGAATGAGATGGGTTCATTATACCTGAAATATTTACATGACAGTCATTTTGAAATTAAGTGCCTGGAATGCTAAAATACGTAAGGTAACGTGGTCTACCATCGCGCTACGTGTGAAAAATTTTATGGAAATAGGTTGACTGATTCATCGATGTGCGGCATAGCAATCTAATTTTATTTAATTATATTTAAACAAAATTACCTAAAGAACGTTTTGTACACGGTGCTTCTAATTGGTACTGTCAGCATAAAATGTTTAGTTGAATTTTGTTATTTTTAAAATAGATATAACAAATTTATCAAAATAGTTATACGGCCACCATATTGAACATTTCAGTTTTATCCCACTTAATTCACGTAAGTTCACTTGACCTTCTGTAAAACTAATGGTGAGAAAAATATGGCGGAGATTAATTGAACTGTTCCATTAATATGGCAAAATGTTCCATTTTCTCACCTGGCACTATTTTGAAAAAATGCAAGCAAAATATAATCTCTGTATACATAAATGATGCTGATAATGAATAGTGTTAGCGTGCAAAAGTTGGCTTAATATTGTGGAATACTTTCAAAGATACAACATGCTAATATAAATGATTTAATTTTAACACCATTAAAAACTGTCTGCCTCACCTAAAACATGTCAGTTTACATACACTACTGCAGTACTACATCGGTGAAAAATTCTGTGGGAATCAGTTGTTGGTTCAC
Source organism: Clitarchus hookeri (assembly GCA_002778355.1). NCBI lineage: Eukaryota > Metazoa > Arthropoda > Insecta > Phasmatodea > Phasmatidae > Clitarchus > Clitarchus hookeri. The sequence continues at coordinate 8,745 of NQII01010655.1, forward strand.
GAGATATGACATACAATATATTTTTTTTTTCATTTGACGATGTTCATAAATGGAATACAAAAAATTGTATGTAATAGTACATTCGATGATTGTCATAGATACTGCCAGTATGCACATTCAAGTTAAAATCGGTTACATAGTTTCATAGATTTTCCACACTAAGCTAAAGTGTGACTTCAGCCACCATTCTGAAAAAAAATGTCTGGTACACTAAAATATACTAATTAAGGTGGCCTAACACAGAACAAATTCGGTTCCAAATTGGGAAGGAACCGGTTGATTTCCGATATGACATAGGAATTTTGTTTCTTCATATCGGGCTATTTTATAAAATGGCCGATAAATTAGGATATCTATAGAAAAATGTTATGGATATATTAGATATTGCCAGCATACAATATTAAGTCGAAATCTATTACACGGTTTCGACGATATTGCATACCAATCTAAAGTAGTTATATAGCCGCAATTTATAAATACGTGACTGACCTATTTAAAACATAACAGTTTTCATCAACTGCCATAGTATTAATTGTTTGCCAAATTTGGTAATCATCGGGTAATAGTTTCCCGAGATATTACATAAAAATTTTATTTATTGAAGCTATCTTAAAAAATGGCTGATAAAAGTGGCTTTGTGACGGTTATATGACGCTTGTAAAATATACTGCCAGCATACAAAATTTGGTTGAAAATTAAAGAAAAGTTTAGTAGATATACCATATAAACCTAAAATATTGTATGGCTGCCATTTTTAAAATAAGTGTTAATACACTTAAATCGTATAAGTTCACAATGCTTAATATAGTAATTCTTACTTTCCAAATTTGGTGAGTATTGGTAAGGTAGTTTTCGAGATATAATGTAAAAGCTGTATTTTTTCATGTAGCGCTATCTTCCAAAATGACTGTTTAACATCAATATAAGTTTGTTAATTCCATTCATAAATGACGCGCAATCAACATACAAATGTTGGTTTAAATCGGATGAATGGTTCCCGAGATGATGTATCATCCTAAATATTAAAATGACGCGGTCGAAAACTATAAAATTCAGGTGTCCTTACTAAGTACTATACGTGCATAGAGTTTGGTGAAATTCGGTTAACGCGTTAAAGTTTTTTGGGGGAAAGACACACGCACAGACACGCTTTCAGACACATGCACAGACTCACACATTAACAGGCACAAAGACGGTAAAGTGATATAATAAGGCTTTCTTGTCTGCGGAAAGTAGGCTAATGTACTATGTGGTTTTAACGCGCATGTAAATTATTCCCCAGAAAGGCGTAACATCAGCGTGTCGTTACACGAATATTATAATATGAAATTTTGTACAACATGGATCGTAAAAACACTCACGAAAGTGCGGCTGAACATACTTCACACTGTAATATTGCAGCAGAATCGTTTGTTAACATTCGAATTACAAAGAACAATTTGTGCAGTCTGTAAGTGTGTATTTATTTGTGAATACACATTTTCGGTGGTTTTATATTTTTTAGTGTAAATTATGAAAACAAGTATAGTAATACGATACAATCATGAGGTTGTATGTATAACTACACTCATTTGCAAGAAAAAAATCACCATGAACGAATCGCGCGAGCATAACGAATGTTGCCACACAGTATCGCCATACCGAGACATGTGTTCTATTTGTTTTCCATGCGGTTTGCTTGCGCGGATGTGCCACTGGATGCATAAAAGCCCCTCCATCATCCATAGGTGCCAGACACCGAGTAAGGCCTTAGTAACAGCGTGAGAAGTGTGAGCCACAGTGCCAAGTTCAGCGAACACGCAGTATGCCCTGGTGGTGCATTCAACAAGCTGGACGAGTTTGAGAGAGATCGCAACGTCGGCCTCCGAGAGGCGTTCTGGCACTTTGGTCGCCACTTGAACAGTTCTACCCATACTGTGAGTCTGTGTTGGACGCAGTGGGAACAGGGGGGTACCTACACTCGTTCGAGAAGGCTCGGGTCTACCCCCGCGGACCACTAGCAGGTATGATCGTTTCATCGCGTGACAGGCTATAAACATTCCACGGGCGTTACTGCGCACCATTCGGAGACATGTCACGGCAGCTGGGAATATGCTTGCGCCCACCAGTATAGTAAAGTTCAAATGAGAAAATAATCTTCGCTCAGATATGAGGGAGGAAAGGTAGAGGAGGCAGTGTAGGGGAGGGCGTTCCTGAACGCATGCCGTTGGAGGGAGGGAAACCATGCCACATTCCTGGCGCTGTACATTCCAAATTGATAACATCGCTCGTTACTACCGCGCCATTACATACCGGTCTGCGCGACTTACGTTTTTTTTTTCGACAGGTAAGATTCCCAACTCACCCGACGCATTTTGGTCTTCTGCACATTATTTTCTCATTTGGATTTCACTCCACCGTAGCCAAGTGGATGGCAGAGCGGGATCTTTCATCACGGAGTCCCTAACGACATTAACTATTACGACCTGATCATCGCCGAGCATGTGTGACTTTCCGGGAATGGGCAGTATGGTAGCTTGCGAATGGTGTTCAGCGCCGAATCATGGTTATGTCTAGATACACCCGACAGCCGAATAGCAGTCTGGAGACGTCTTGGCCAGCGCCGTGGTCCGCGCTTCGTTGTAGAACGGCACACCGCCCCAACGAGAGGTGCCATGGCGTGGGGTGCCATTTCCTAGGTTTCTCGCACCCCACTCGTGGTGATTGAAGGAACACTAACGTTGCGACTGTGAGCCGTTTTAAAATACGTCAGGACTATTTTACTGTTGTGCCACTGCGAGTGTGCCAATTTTAATATTTTGAAACCTAATTTTAAGTATTTTATTCAGTAAGAGAATATTGCAAGTTATATTTAATTGTCTTATTATTTCTAGTATTTAACTAATGCGATAATTAATACTTTTATCATAATTTGAGCATCTACGGTTTTCTTTTAATAATGTATATTTGTCCCGTTTTGCGGTAAATATTTTTTTTCATTTATTTATGAAAGCATATTAAGTGTGTTGTTTAAGTATTTCGGTTTATTTAATCATGTTTTTTTTTACATACGTATTTTTCTCGTTACTTTTAATTAAATTCAATTTTGGTCTGTACTTTGAAAGTTGCGTTTGTAATTCCTTCTCGCCTGCAGAACCGTTTTTCATGAGAGATTGTTTCTCTACCAACAGTATATGCAATGCTGCGTTGCAAATTCTTTCAGTCGCCCTCTGAAGCCACCCCTTCCACTCACTTCCCTTCAGCTGCAATTCTTGCAAATCTTCTCCGTGTATCCCTGCTGCTTGGCGCGTGATTTCACATAGAAAATGCTCCTTTGTCCACGTGCTATGTTCTCCCACCTCTGTGCGCATCAGCACAATTCGCCTCTTCTGGACAGCATGCGACAACTAGCGTCGTAAATCTAAGTTTCTCGTACGGCTTTTGTTTATAGTTTCTCTGTGCTCCACGAGTTTTTCCTCGGCACTTTCTGTCCAGCCACAGAGACAAGATGGCGTGTTGCCCGGCTCTGATGGCTGTGTTCTTCGGAACTTGAGATTCCGTTGTTATTTTTAAGTTATAATTTCATTTCTGCGGTAGCAATGTAGTCTTCGGTAGTTTATTTTTTTTTATTTTTTTTATTTGTGTGTGGTGTGTGCTTGTTGGTGTTGTTTGGCTGTTGACACCAACATGTAGATTGGATATTTCTGTTTTCCCTGCTTGGTGAGTAAGGCTACAGTTACTTCATTTGTTCTTCGTTACGTACAAGGTATTTATTTCTTTACTAACCTTTTGCGGATCACTAATTTTTTTAGTGATGGTTCAAGTCCCCCACCTTTACCTTAACGTTCACGTGTTCGGATTCACGTTCCCGGATTACTGGACCCAGCCTTGAGTACCTCTTTACTTGCGGGTCCCGATTGATTTCCGGATGCGTGGGTGCGTGCAGCTTTTCTGAGAGTTCTGCTTGCTGGTGGAACTGTGAGCATCCATCTGCAATTCTCCAGTCTCCAGGGAAGTGTGTGCTGTGCGAAACCACCTCCGCATCCCTCGATCTCAACTGCCACGTGCTAGCCATCGGGACAACTAAGTTACAACGTGACTTATTCTGAAATAACTTGCTTTTGAAAGTTAATTTTTTCTTTATTACTCATGTGACATATGTATTATTTTTAATTTGTACACTGTCAGTTGGACTTTAAATGTCCCGTGATTCTATTAACTATTTGATTTAAGATCGTTTTAATTTTATATGAATCATCATCATTANGCACTGTCAGTTAAACTTTAAATGTCCCGTGATTCTATTAACTATTTGATTTAAGATCGTTTTAATGTTATATGAATCATCATCATTAGTTGTTAGGGATGCATCCCAGGAGCTATTTATTAGATAATGTTTTGAAATTAATGTAAAATTATTGCTTCTGCACATTATTTATTGTTTATCAAGTTCATTCGACATCTAAAAGAATACGTATTTTTAATATAAAGTAATTGGATTCAATATCGTAATTTAAGTTTGAAGTGCAGTTAGTTAGGTTATAGTGATATGATTTACTATAATTTATTTTGTTAAAAGGAAAACTTTCCAAACATATATTATGTTAATTGTTTGTTAAAGAACTTCTCATTCAGTAATTATAAATGTTTTTATAATTGTATTCGAAAATAATAAATTTAAAGAAAATATTTACAAAGAGCACAGCTACATTCATTTATTTTTATTTATAGACAGTTAAATCTTCCTCTGGGTCCATAAGTTTTTGTCACACAAGTAAGTCTTGTAAGTATATATTTTTATTTATTCTCTCTCTTTTGTGCCATGTACTGTCACCCAGCATGATTATGTATTAGGGCTTCCTATTTGGATTTTATGAGCATATTTGTTTGTGTATATCATTTCCATTTTATATCAATTTTGTACCGGGTCCTTTAGTAATTGGTTTATTCTTTATTATTCCACTTTGGTTATGAGGTTTTTTGGTGTTATTTGGTTTTGTTGTTTGTGCTAAGGACTCAGGATATTTCTGTATTTGTTGGAAGTCGATATAATATGTTATTAGTTTCTTATATGTTCGTCGTACGTGGGCACAACAGTACAACCAGGAAATTCTGCGACCATGTGCGCTCCTCTTCTTGGTGTAGCTTCAAAAACCCCATTTTTTAGCAGGATATCGTCTGGCCTCAACAGCACGGGTGTATCTGGTCTGCCTTCATGATGTCAACATGCTTCCTTGGCCAGCAAGTTTCCCATGCCTCTCGCCCCATCTAAAACGTTTAGAACAAAATTGGACGGCAACTTTGGCCAGCGGCAACTGCGGAGGATATCTTCCGTAGGATAACATCCGACATCTTTATACCTCCATGCCTTACCGTCCATGCTGCCTGTCTCCATGCTATGGAAGATCAACACCATACTAGGTGCATCCTGCAAGTGCTAGTCCCCTGCAATATATGCTTGGTGTGGTACAATATATATATATTTTTTTTTTGTTTTCTGTATAGACACTACCATGGCCTAATCTGTACCCACAAACGTTATTCTGCGATGGCGCCTTCAGAGTAATCAATTTTTTGCATATCAGTGTACTTGGAATTTTGTAAGTTCCTTAATAAAGTAGACTCTTACTGATAAAAAATAGTTTATATTTGCATATAAATAAAAAAATTGTGTGTATCGTTTATAGGTCAGTTGATGTATTTCGAAGAGTGATTGCTATAATAAATAATTAGTGTAATATCACAGGATGTGAGATAAATCAATGATAAGTAATGAAAAATAAAACATGTGGGTGTGATTTAACACTACAGATTTGTAAACAGAATTGTCTTAGAAAAAATTAGACGTGTACAGCCAGGGCAAATTTACAAAAGTAACAATCACAATAAGCGATCACTTACGAGCCCACTTTTCTGAACGTGAGTACAAATAATTTTTTAATGAATTACTTGAAAGCTTATATGGAAAGTAGGCCTTAGCGTCTCGTTGCCAGCCATGACCTTATAGATGTAACCAAAAACATATTCAACAGTTATGAGACAATTACCAATACACGCGTGCCTTACTGGGGACTTGAACCCAGAAAACCATGTACCATAAGATAGCGTGCAACCAACTGTATTACGGAGGTAGGATTAGGAGCATCAATTTCGGATATAATCAATCTAATGTTTTGAATGATAGTGTTAAGTATTGTGTTTAATTTTTGAAAATATTATGAAAAGGTGGGTATGCCTTAGAAATAAAACACATTTTTTATTTCATTTTTATTAGATCTTATTTTTATATAATATTTTTCATTAAAGACATTTCTTTTTCTTGCGCCGGTATTCCATCCTCCGGTTTGAAACTGCTAATTTATCCTTCGGTCTACACCGAATCGGATTTGCGCAAGTTCTGTCGTCTGCTACAGTCCAGTCGTGCTCATTACGCGAACCATAAGCCCTCAAAACAGCGAGTTAAGGACAAGACACGTGCAAAATTCGGCATTATTGCGGGACTGTTTCCACGATTTGTCGAAGCTACTTGATCGGGTCTGCTGCTGCAGAAGATCGACGCCAAACGCAAGATAGACTATGTGTTTTGGCGCTATCCGAATGAACTCGTCGATAGACTACGGTTACTGGTCGCTTCGCAGTCTGCGGGCAACCGGTCACACACAAACGNTATCCGAATGAACTCGTCGATAGACTACGGTTACTGGTCGCTTCGCAGTCTGCGGGCAACCGGTCACACACAAACGAGATTATATCCATCATCGAAGAACAAGCCGAAGCTGGCTATGTTGTGCGATGACGAAATATGTCGTTTCCGGGTAATTGCACAGGTCGACCAGAATGAATTATACTCGGAGAAAGTACATCATGAAAGGGCTGGACGATACTTTCCAATCCGACCTGATCGAAATGCAAGACTTTGCTCTAGCGAATTAAAGCCACCACTACATTTTAACCGTAATACACACGTTTTCCAAGTATGCCTGGACCAGACCGCTCAAGTCAAAGAATGCAGGTACGGTCACCGAGGTCATGGCAAATGTGTTGAGAGAAGGACACGTACCGAAAAATATCCACACCGACGATGGTAAAGAATATTTTAATGCTACTTTCCGTGCACTGGTGAAAATGCATGGCATTAATCACTATTCCACGTACTCAGGACTCAAGGCTAGCATCGTAGAGCGTTTTCACCGGACTCTAAAAGCAAAATTGTGGAGACTTTTCACGGCGAATGACAACTACAAGTGGCTTGAGCTCTGCCGAAATTCGTTCGCGAGTATCAATCTACCGTCCATTCAGCCACTCACATGTCGCCCGAAGATGTCAAGGACGACTCCCTGCTTCGGTCCGTTTATGCTATTCTGACGAGGAGGGACCCGCGCAAGCCTAACGCCAAGATCGGTGACCTGGTGCGCATCTCTAAACAGCGTGGTATTTTCCACAAGGCCTATCGTTACANAAGCCTAACGCCAAGATCGGTGACCTGGTGCGCATCTCTAAACAGCGTGGTATTTTCCACAAGGCCTATCGTTACAACTGATAAGCAGAATTGTACAAAGTGGTTCGTATATGACATTGGTAACCGCACATGTATTACCTCAAGGGCCTACGNACTGATAAGCAGAATTGTACAAAGTGGTTCGTATATGACATTGGTAACCGAACATGTATTACCTCAAGGGCCTACGAGGCGGACACATCGTCGGAGGCTTTTTAGCAGAGGAGATCTATCCGACGAAGTTTCCCGATGTTTATTTGTTGGAAACTGTGCTGAAACGAAATGGTCGCATGTATGTGAGGTGGCTTGGGCACTCGAAACGTGATGACTCCTGCGTCGACGAGAAGGACATTCTGAAATAGTAGTTATCAATGTATTAAAAATAATATACATAATATGCGTGTATTGTTTTAAAATAAAAATCTGTTTACCCTACTTTGCATTCATTTTATTCTTGCCCTTGCCTGTCCTTATACACAATATTGGGTTGGAGATAGCTAGCTCTGTGCAGGTGCAGACCTGTGAAAATGCTAACACAGCTCATCCCATGCACATGCTGACTTAGACTATCTGACACCATGTAGATTGTGAAAATTACGTGGAATNGCTAACACAGCTCATCCCATGCACATGCTGACTTAGACTATCTGACACCATGTAGATTGTGAAAATTACGTGGAATCATATACACATGCAGACTTCAGTTACCTGACACTGCAGGTGCAGGCGTGTGAAAATGCTAGCACAGCTCTTGCTATGCAAGCACATATATTTTTTAAAAATTAGCAAAATCATCTGCCATGCCTGTCCATGTATGCTCGCAAACTCAACTCCAGGAACCTAAATAAATAAAAAATAAAATTTTAAAAATGCGTTTTATTACATTTTTAAAAAAGAAAATAAAATGCTTAAAAAATTAATTTAAAAGAAAATATATACTTAAAACTAAATACTTAAAAAGAAAATGTATTATTAAAAAAGATATATGACTATATGAAAAAATTCTTATTGCATGTATATGGCTATATGAAAAAAAATTCTTATTACTGGTCTATATAAGATTAGGATAGTCAAAAAAAATTATTGCTACGCAATAGAATAATCACAACAAAATATTTATTCTCCTCCCCCCCCCCTTGAATAATAGATAAACTTATTAAAACCCTTGTACCATCATACGTTCTGATAGCCGAGTGGTCTAAGGCATCTGCATGCCGACCCAATGTTTGGCATTTCGATTCAGCCTTCCTCTAGACGGTATTTTGAGCTCCGATATAAAAGTAGCCTCACCTCTAGCGGCCAACTCTAGAACCAACATGATAGTCGAGCGAGAGCGACACCAGCACCCCTAGTAGGCGAAAGCTGAACGAAGGTCAAGTGGAAACAAGATGGTGAGGTCGAATGAAGACGAGTAATAGGGTGGCACACTCTATCAGCAAAAAACAACAGTACAGGGATCGGTGGTGCACTCTAGCGGACGACGAGAGAACTACAGCACGCGACAGCTGCGAAGGTAAGTAATTGGAAACTGTCTACAGGAAACAAGATGGCGGATACAAGATAGCGGCGGATCCGCAAATTCCTAGCCCCCCGCCCTTGCTCTCGGCCATACCAAACCTATCTACTAGTAGAAATATATAATTTAATGTTGTAAATAATAGCTGTGCGAATAAATTAAAAAGTCCAACTTATTTATTTTATTTTTATTAAGACCTCCATCCTTTAAAATCACTGATACTCCCCACAGGCGTCCTGTATTAATACTAATCTTAACTAGTTATATTAACACCATTTAAAAGAATAAGCCCGCAACATTTAATCGTGTGAGTTTACAAGCCCTACCGTAGCACTACTTGAGTGTAAAAGTTTTTTGTGGTATTCGGTTAAGTGGTCACCTAGATACGACATAAATCCTCAATTTCTTCTTTTGAAGATCTTCATAAATGGCTAACAAAACGGTTATAATATATTTTAATATGTCATGATAGTCACAGACACTGCCAGCATATAAAGATCGGTTGGAATTGTTTCGGATATGTGGCATACTAAGCANATGTCATGATAGTCACAGACACTGCCAGCATATAAAGATCGGTTGGAATTGTTTCGGATATGTGGCATACTAAGCAAAATTATTTACATGGATTTATTTTGAAAATATATAACCAACCCCTTAAATTATACTATTTGAAATACAAAATTATATCTTGTCACGTGAATTTGATGGGAATTATATATTTGTTTCCCTAGATATGATAAAATAGCTTAATTTTACATCTTCATGCTGACTTTTAAAATCGTGGAGATAAGAGTATATGTATTAGCTCATTTTATTGTTGTGCAGGTACTGCCCGGACACAAAGTTAATTTATATTTGGTTACATAGATTCGTAAATATAGTACACTTAGCTAAAACGTTTGTAAATCCACCTTTCTGAAAACAAGTGCCTGGGCCATTTAAACAAATAAATTAATATAGCCTGTCATGGTACAACTTCTTCGCAAAATTTGGTAAGAATCGATTTATTGTCTCCCGAGATATGATATAAAAACANGCCTGTCATGGTACAACTTCTTCGCAAAATTTGGTAAGAATCGATTTATTGTCTCCCGAGATATGATATAAAAACGTTATTCTTCATATGGAGCTACCTTACAAAATGACAGAAAAATGAGGCTCTATAAAGTCATACTTAACTGTTGTAATATATACTGCTAGCAAACAAAGTTAAGGTGACGTTTGTTTCGTAGTTTCGTATGTATATAAGACAACACTAAAATAAAATACTCATATGGTCACCATTTTAAAAAAAANTAAAATACTCATATGGTCACCATTTTAAAAAAAAGTTTAGCCTCCTCAAAACATAATTTGTGTGGCCTACCATAGTGCTACCTTTTTGCCAAATTTGGTAGTATTCTATTGTTTTTTTCGAAGATAGTGCCATATTTTTTCGTGTGTATATCTTACAAAATAGCGGACAAAATAGACTTTGCGTAAAAAAATTTTATAGTTGTAACACATAGTATGCTAAAGTATCTGTATGACCACCCTTTTTAAATTATGTTTCTGGATCACCTAAANGCCTGTCATGGTACAACTTCTTCGCAAAATTTGGTAAGAATCGATTTATTGTCTCCCGAGATATGATATAAAAACATTATTCTTCATATGGAGCTACCTTACAAAATGACAGAAAAATGAGTCTCTATAAAGTCATACTTAACTGTTGTAATATATACTGCTAGCAAACAAAGTTAAGGTGACGTTTGTTTCGTAGTTTCGTATGTATATAAGACAACACTAAAATAAAATACTCATATGGTCACCATTTTAAAAAAAAAGTTTAGCCTCCTCAAAACATAATTTGTGTGGCCTACCATAGTGCTACCTTTTTGCCAAATTTGGTAGTATTCTATTGTTTTTTTCGAAGATAGTGCCATATTTTTTCGTGTGTATATCTTAAAAAATAGCGGACAAAATAGACTTTGCGTAAAAAAATGTTATAGTTGTAACACATAGTATGCTAAAGTATCTGTATGACCACCCTTTTTAAATTATGTTTCTGGATCACCTAAANTTATAGTTGTAACACATAGTATGCTAAAGTATCTGTATGACCACCCTTTTTAAATTATGTTTCTGGATCACCTAAAACATGCAAGTTTACATCACATGCTACAGAACTACTTGTATGTCAAATTTGGTAAGAATCGGCCAATTGTCTCCCGAGATATGACATAAAATTTGTATTTATTAATGTGGTGGTATCTTACAAAATGGCGAACAAAATATTTTTGGTGTAGACACATTTGCAGTTTGTAAAAGATACTGCAAGCATAATAGTTAAATTGAAATCGGTTTTCATCGTTTTGTAAATTTAGCATACTAAGGTAAAATTTGTATATGGTCACCATTTTGAAAATAAGTGTTTGACCCACTTAAAACATAAATTCATTAAGCCTATTGCCAAATTTGTAAATAATCTGTATATCTTTTCCCTAGATATTTCAAAAACTTAATTAGTTCGTATGGCGCTATCTTACAAAATGACTGACAAAAGAAGGTATTTGTTGACATATTTGTCTTGGACGATAATATTAAGTTTTTATTGTCTGATAAATAAACGAATGTAGTTGAAAATAAGACAGATTTTATATTTATGAACAACAACATAGTATGTCTCATACAAGGGATCGATAGAAACCAAGAAGGATCTATCAAAGCATGACATTAAATTTTTTTTATTTTAATTTTGTTTGAAATTGGGGACGATGAAGGGGGCGGGGATGGGTCGTATATAAAGTGTTGGTCTTGGATCTAATTTCATACTCAAATTTTGTTTAAAAGTTTTTGGTTTGAGATAATAAATACGCGAAAGTTCGAGTAAAGGAAGTGAATGAGAAATTCTGTTTTTTGTATGGAAATCGTGATTTCTTAAACAACTTTAAGTGTGAAAAATATGTGGGTCATGACCAACACTACATTTGATCCTCTAGCTACACGACCTAGATATGTATGTCACTAAAAAGCCTTATTTAAAACGCCCCGTCATTCCAATGTGTGCTGCCAATTATTCGTCCGCAATATTTATTTTAGTACTGAAGAATAATTTGCTATGGAATGTCGAATTTAAATTGGTCTTTCACATTAAGGGATCTCTATTTCCTGCCTGAAAATAACCTCATAGTAGCGTAGCATGTGATTGGTTCCGTCGAAGTGACGACAAACAAACAGGTGTGACGCCCGATTGAACAAGAAAATTAGCGCAGTCAGAAACGAACAATTTCGACCCACGCTACTATTTTGNACAGGTGTGACGCCCGATTGAACAAGAAAATTAGCGCAGTCAGAAACGAACAATTTCGACCCACGCTACTATTTTGAAAAAAAAAGTCCAAGTTTGCTCCGACCACTGGCTGCCGAAATGAAAACATCGCGTTATTTTTCCAACGATTTCACTCTACACTTTCGAAAAAATTTCCGATAGCGGGAAATAAAGTAGCGGAATATTTGCGATAAAACGGTTCGCTATACTGAGCCGTGAGACCATTCAATGTAAATTAAATAAACCTTGAGTGTAGTTGAGAGATTTGGGGGGCTCCTAACGAGATATTGAGAGCCGATGAGGGTGAAATAAGGTGAGAATGGAGCAGCGCCGGAATGCAAGGGTGGNACAGGTGTGACGCCCGATTGAACAAGAAAATTAGCGCAGTCAGAAACGAACAATTTCGACCCACGCTACTATTTTTAAAAAAAAAGTCCAAGTTTGCTCCGACCACTGGCTGCCGAAATGAAAACATCGCGTTATTTTTCCAACGATTTCACTCTACACTTTCGAAAAAATTTCCGATAGCGGGAAATAAAGTAGCGGAATATTTGCGATAAAACGGTTGGCTATACTGAGCCGTGAGACCATTCAATGTAAATTGAATAAACCTTGAGTGTAGTTGAGAGATTTGGGCGGCTCCTAACGAGATATTGAGAGCCGATGAGGGTGAAATAAGGTGAGAATGGAGCAGCGCCGGAATGCAAGGGTGGGGGGAAACTGGAGATTCCCGAGGAAACCCATAGACCAGTGGCATCGTCCGGCACGATTCCCACTTGCGAAAACTAACCTTGAAGTTAATGACTACGGTATACTTGCATTACTTCGACTGTTTAAATTGTGTTTGTCCATTACTGAACATAAATTAAAAAATAAAGCATATAGGATACCACAAACAATTATCAGCGAAATTACAAGAAAGTAAGAGGGATCCTGCACGATGAAAACCAATCATAAATATATAATATTCAGGCCATAAAAATAAACAAAGATGTTCAATTCAGAACGTAAAATTAAAGACGGGTGGTTATAGTTAAAAATGAAAATTTTATTCTAAAAAAAATGTTAAAATAATATTTTAAAATTGGCGATTGTAATTATAAATGAAACCATTCAACATTATATATATTGTATGTTAACTTGCCCGATATGAAGCAGTTTTGTAAGCACTTTTTTTTTGCTCGTGGTGCCATCGTGTGGCAAGACAAATAACTTTCACTACGCAATACTTATTCTGTTTTTTAGGAAAGTCAGACATATAAGTAACTATTTGTTTTTTGGAGGATGGGGGAGGATAAATAGCAATGGCAAAATGTAGTTTACAACTGTAGAAATATTACTTCCTCTGCGCGGTCTGGCCTGGTCTGGAGATCATTACATCCTTCGTACCTCAAGTGTATACGGAATGTATCTAAATTAGACCAACTAACTTCAGCTGCAGGTTAACCGTGAAAAAAGAAGGTGAAAACCTATACACGACCTATTTTCTAAAGTGTATACTAAGGGCTGTAAATAACTTTGAGTTTGAACTTGAAGCACTGGTTTGTTACAAACACTGGAGATGGAACACCAAGTGTTTGGTTAATGTGTAAAGTTAATTGTGACATGTGGGTAAGTAATCCACCTTTTAAATACCAAGTATTCTACAGAGTCGTGNGTTAATGTGTAAAGTTAATTGTGACATGTGGGTAAGTAATCCACCTTTTAAATACCAAGTATTCTACAGAGTCGTGGAGAAGATTAAGTTGAAGTTAGGGTAGTAACCGTTCTTACTTCCATGAAAAAATGAGATAATATCTACAGGCAAATGTTGTGGTGTTTACGGATTCTCGTTCCTTTACACATTATTCAGACAATCAATGTTACATCTTAAAATTTTTCTGCAGAGTTTGTAACAAACAAGTGTTTCACGTCCAACTACAAAGATGTGTGCCGCCCTTAGGATTCACTTTAGAATCTAAGTCGTATGTATGTTTTCACCTTTTTTCGTGATTAAACTACAGTAGAACATTCAGCTGCATCTTATATTAAATGTAACGTATAAATTAGCTGCATTGTCATATATCTCATTGTAATTAGCACATTCCTTCAAATTGTATACTTAATATTTATATTAATCAGTAATGCATTTCCAGAGTTTGCTGACCTCTTCCGACGTCCGTTAGGTAGTTGGTTGCGCATCGCTTTCTGTGCCAGCACTTGAATATTCGAGGTCCAGGTAAGGCACGAGCGTTTCACTGCACGCTGCACTCAGCACACACACGCAGTGCAGTAACATTAAAGACACCTCACATAACGACGTTATCAAACAATTGTTGCCGAGAGCGCTCAGGTATGTTTGGGCTATGAGTTTCCTGGTTCTAATTCTGACTAAGTTGCTAATGGATTCTTATGTACGTTATAGGTTAGTCGAGTATGTGGTCATTTATTCGATTACCCTCCCGGTATAAAAGCATAGCAGTTTAAAATAAACAGTTTTTTTTAGTAAAACTAAGTTATATCTTAAGACGCGCCGGCCTGAAAGACTCACTAATGAGTTTAAATAGCATGATCGACCTAATCTTCATCAGCTACTCTACAGATACTGATACAATTAGCATGTTATCTGAACTGTACGATTTCAGTAAAAACAGTTACACATTTGCTGTGAAATCCTATCTCAATAGTAAGTGAAAGAAGAAATATCACTTATTTTTTGGTAAAACAACAAAATATTGAATAAGCAAAACTGGGAACATAAAAACTGTATTGACGACAAGACTTTTGAAAAGCCCACAAAAATAATTACCAAATTTTTATGAACATTTACACATAAATTCCACAATAAAACTTTTTCAATCGGTTTTAAGAATCAAAAGCAATAGAAGTTCCACACTTTACCAAAATCCACATAGAAAATTAAAAAAATTGACTAGAATTCTTGTAGATGTGCAAAATTCTACCGCAAAAATATAGTGGTCACACACGAACGTTTCTGCTACAATCAGGATTTACCTTTATCCAGAATAGTTTTAGTAACGCGCCGATACTGAATATAGTAATAATTTGTATATTTCCCAGTAACTACTCCAAAATAAAGCTTTTAATACGGAGGCCACTACACATCACGAGAGTTTATTTCTTTAAAAATNTCCCAGTAACTACTCCAAAATAAAGCTTTTAATACGGAGGCCACTACACATCACGAGAGTTTATTTCTTTAAAAATGTTCTTTGGTGAATGTGACTAACCAAAAAGTTGCTCCGAAAATCATTTTCTAAAAACAGAACACAAACTACCATAAAAGTGGAGCCATTGCCCACCTACATATTTATATGTGACCTTTAAGGTCGGTGCCAAAGTAATCACTTTCCTGAAGCCCGTGTTGCTGCGGCCGTTGCTAGAACGATTTCTCGCTAATACAGAGTTCATGGAAAATTTAAACGAGTTACCGTCAACTCTCTCCCCAATTTATTATCCCCTGGTGAGATATTCAGAAAGCATAGCGGTATTGGACTTAATGTAAATTTTGAATCATGCGAATAAGAATTTTGTGTTTGAAATGTTGATTTCACTTAGACGCGTCTCGTAGCTAAATACTAATATTCTTGGTGACTTTAATCAGTATTTTATCCAACGTGGCATCAGTGCTGAAGTAAGCATTGTGTACTCTATTTGCAGTATCTTCACACTTTTTCAATGAAACCTTCGAGATATCACTCAATATATGAAGTGTTTGGTTGTTTCCTCGATATTTCATGTATCACAACAGTTTTATAATTCTGATAAAATAAAAGTATTTTATTTTTAGTAAAATTTAACTTTTACTAATGTTTCGTCTATAAATAATAAGATTTAATTTATTATTAATACAAATAACAACATACAGGAAATAGGAGTGTTGCCCAGAAATAACAAGTTCTCATACAAAATATTATAAAACCGAGTGATCACTAGTGCTAGAATTGTCCTTCTGGTGTAATTTTCTAGACTTACTTAATTAAGCTGTGTTTGCACGACGTAGTGGAATAGCTTGCAAGCGTAACTTTAACAGGGATTAAGAAAAGTTGGAAGTAACCATGAATGGACTCTATCGGCGAGGCGAATCACAGGTCGCCGATNTCCCAGTAACTACTCCAAAATAAAGCTTTTAATACGGAGGCCACTACACATCACGAGAGTTTATTTCTTTAAAAAAGTTCTTTGGTGAATGTGACTAACCAAAAAGTTGCTCCGAAAATCATTTTCTAAAAACAGAACACAAACTACCATAAAAGTGGAGCCATTGCCCACCTACATATTTATATGTGACCTTTAAGGTCGGTGCCAAAGTAATCACTTTCCTGAATCCCGTGTTGCTGCGGCCGTTGCTAGAACGATTTCTCGCTAATACAGAGTTCATGGAAAATTTAAACGCGTTACCGTCAACACTCTCCCCAATTTATTATCCCCTGGTGAGATATTCAGAAAGCATAGCGGTATTGGACTTAATGTAAATTTTAAATCATGCGAATAAGAATTTTGTGTTTGAAATTTTGATTTCACTTAGACGCGTCTCGTAGCTAAATACTAATATTCTTGGTGATTTTAATCAGTATTTTATCCAACGTGGCATCAGCGCTGAAGTAAGCATTGTGTACTCTATTTGCAGTATCTTCACACTTTTTCAATGAAACCTTCGAGATATCACTCAATATATGAAGTGTTTGGTTGTTTCCTCGATATTTCATGTATCACAACAGTTTTATAATTCTGATAAAATAAAAGTATTTTATTTTTAGTAAGATTTAACTTTTACTAATGTTTCGTCTATAAATAATAAGATTTAATTTATTATTAATACAAATAACAACATACAGGAAATAGCAGTGTTGCCCAGAAATAACAAGTTCTCATACAAAATATTATAAAACCGAGTGATCACTAGTGCTAGAATTGTCCTTCTGGTGTAATTTTCCAGACTTACTTAATTAAGCTGTGTTTGCACGACGTAGTGGAATAGCTTGCAAGCGTAACTTTAACAGGGATTAAGAAAAGTTGGAAGTAACCATGAATGGACTCTATCGGCGAGGCGAATCACAGGTCGCCGATCACGTGATGCAACGTAGCAAGGCAGCTGTAGTCGGTCAACAAGTACAACTTGGTACGAGCAGGACCTCTGAGCCAGGCGCCTGTTATCTGCAAGCCGGTGAAGCTCAGTCGTCGCGCAGCGAACCGGGGTCAAACGATTTCATCTTCTTGAGTGGTGCTTGAAATGCGTTGCAGTGTGTTTCAAATACACGTTTTTCCTTGACACTATCAAACGTGCGCCCTATGTGTTCATCTACAAAAGGAACACACACTTCAGACGAAAACTGTTAAGTACCTTCAAAATGTCACGCACGNGCCCTATGTGTTCATCTACAAAAGGAACACACACTTCAGACGAAAACTGTTAAGTACCTTCAAAATGTCACGCACGTTAGAAACGCCGTCTCAGAATACTCCAAAACGGCTTAAAATAGAGCTTTTTCAAAGAACTCTATCTCAAAATATACGCATCAGATACATACAAAACTACTCGAGGGCCTTGCACTGAACATTCCTGCAGACTTTCCATCGATTAAAAAATAGGGCCGCCACTGAATGTCCCATAGGTACACGCAGTGCGACGAGAACACTGCACTCCAGTTCAGAGCCTTGCGCTTAGCGGCTATGACGCACATGATGCGCGTGGCAGTGTCGTCCTTATCGCTCCCGCGCTCTTCGGCCTCAAACGGGGAAAAAAGCTCCAGGTAGGCGGGAGCCTTAAAAGCCTTCAAGAGGTTAAAATTACTATTTACATTTTTAGCATATTACATGATTTTTCGCTGTGTTATGACAATAGTATGAAGAGTATGGAAATTAATGGAAACGACAAGTTATAAGAATTTTGAATTAATTTTAGTNGTGTTATGACAATAGTATGAAGAGTATGGAAATTAATGGAAACGACAAGTTATAAGAATTTTGAATTAATTTTAGATTTTCGCCACTTTTCCCTAAATGTAAGCAAGTTAATGCGTTAGGCTACAGCTCAAATGACGGGTAATATTATTCGAATGTTCAGAAGAATATTACTTGGATATCTGCTTTGAATGTTCTTACTAGTTTAATTTAAAATTTTGAAATAAAATTTAAATAAAAAATAATTTAAAGTGTGATCTTTACTGTAGATGAACCAACTGCCAAATTTCAAAAATATTCTAACATACCACTTTCGTGAATTAAATAAACTGTTTAGCTAAAACCAAACTTTGTGCTCACACGTGTGAATCACGGCGGACGAAGCCGCTGGTCAGCGAGTTTTCTTGGGGCTCTCCCGTTTCCCGCCCTTTCATTCTGGCACTGCTCAATACTCACCTCAATAATCCTCATCGGCTCTCAAGACCTCGCTGTTAAGAGCAGTCCAAATTTCTTCACTTACTCAAACTTTTATTTTTCATTTGTACGAATAAATATTTTAAGTTGAAATCCTAATATTTGCGCTGAGAAACATTATTTTCGAACGATTTTATATGTCGCTTCATAAAAAGCCTTGACACAAACTGCTTGTGTTTGAGAATTTGTTACATGACGTCATGGCGAAAACAGCGTCGATCGGGAAAATAACTAGACGCTGGTCTCATTTTCCCCCTCCCAATGGATGAGCTGTGGGAAGACATCAGCCCACGGAAACCATTGTCGCCCCGTCCTCCGGCCAGTCCGGGTGGGAATAATAGTTTAGAATACTGCATCAGCCAACGGACTGCCCAATCTTTCTGAAGATCTTTTATAGTATATTCATGGTTTCTTCACACGATTTGAATCAAGCCTTTTAAAATATTATCCTATGTATGACGTGTTTGGTTGTTTTCTTAATATTTCATGATTCACAAGCATTTTATATTTTCTGTTAACATAAAAATTATAGAGAATGTCCATAAAGTCTGTCCCTTAAAACCAAAGTCAATAACAACAAAAGTACAAATGTTATCAATGTTCAGTTTTTACAGAAACGTACAGTAATTCATGAAGTATTTTTAGCCATTCTAGAAAACTTCTACATGTGCGCCATAGGTTTCACGAACAACATCTAAGTGGTATTCATTTTCTCGCCATTGGTTGCTCAACATATCTTAGGAAACAGGCGTGATTGCATCTGTTATCATCCCAATCAATGCCATGAAGTCGGGCGCACGCGTTGCATAGGCATTGTCTGTAACTTAACCCCAGAATAAAAAATTGCGTGGGGTAATGTTGGGTGATCTTGGTGGCCAGGATGTTGGACCCTTGCGTCCAATCCAATGGTCGAGAAATGTTGCAATCAGAAATGCACGAAAGGTTAATCCCCAGTGTGGTGGTGCGCCATCTTGTTGGATCACTACCCAAGGTTGAAACTCTTCTAGTTGAGGTTCTGCACACAGTTCCAACATGTCTTGGTACACGTTGACCGTTATTATGGTCTTAGCAAAGAAGAAGGCTCCAATGACTCGGTTATGCGTGAGGCAGCACCAAACATTCACTTTCGGGCTATCCCTCTCGTGGTCAATAACGGCGTGAGGTAGTTCGGACCCCCGTCTGCGCACAATGTGCCTACACAAATTGCCGGAGGCGTGAAACGTTGCCTCGTCTGAGAAACACACACGTCGCATACATGCATTATCGCCATCAATGCGACGCAGTATCTCAGTTGCGAAAGCACTGCGGTGAGGATTGTCAGTCGGTAGCAAGGTTAGCACGATCTGAACTTCGTATGCGTACAAATTATCACTTTTGTGCCAGATTTTGTGCTCAGTTGAACGTGGAATGTCAAGTTCAGGGGAAACACTGCGTGTTGATTTGTAAGAACTCCGCTGAAGTGATTCCCGCTCTTCAAACGTCGCACACCAAGTTGTTGTGCTTTTATGATGAGGTGGTGATCGGCCATACTGTCTCGGAAGTTGCGCTGAACAGTCACCGGTGGCCTAGTCTCGTGATACCACAAAACACACTAGGACTTCTCCTGCATTAAATCCATAACGCCTTTTACTCCTTATTGAGATAGCGCCTGAAACATTAAAAAAAAACTTGATCAGATAATTTACATTTTTATGGAGACAACACTACTTCTGTAGTTTTCGTGTTATTGATTTTTGTAATGCGGGAAAGACTTTATGGACATTCTGTATTATTTTTAGTTGAAGTGAACTTTTACTTGTATTTTTATAATTTAAATAAATAAAACAAAGGGAAAATAGGCGTGCTGCTAATGCCTAGTAAGAAATAGTTCTTATGCAAAACAGTATTACACTGAGTGCGCACGAATGCGTTGCGTCGTCTGTGTATTTTCCTAGACACCGATAAGCTTTGTTTGCATAAGGCTGAAGAATATTCTGGAAGTAGAACTTTAACAGGGCTTCAAAAAATCTGGAAATAACCATGATTGGATTATATGCAGTAACCTCTACCACAACATCGAAAATAAAGATACGAAGTAATACGAGAAATCCGAGCCGGTATCGTACCTGATGTCAAACACAACTACCAAAATTTAAAATGGTTCACAACTATCCTAACCCACTCCTACTATATTCCGTCTTAAAGGNGTGTTATGACAATAGTATGAAGAGTATGGAAATTAATGGAAACGACAAGTTATAAGAATTTTGAATTAATTTTAGTTTTTCGCCACTTTTCCCTAAATGTAAACAAGTTAATGCGTTATGCTACAGCTCAAATGACCGGTAATATTATTCGAATGTTCAGAAGAATATTACTTGGATATCTGCTTTGAATGTTCTTACTAGTTTAATTTAAAATTTTGAAATAAAATTTAATTAAAAAATAATTTAAAGTGTGATCTTTACTGTAGATGAACCAACTGCCAAATTTCAAAAATATTCTAACATGCCACTTTTGTGAATTAAATAAACTGTTTAGCTAAAACCAAACTTTGTGCTCACACGTGTGAATCACGGCGGACGAAGCCGCTGGTCAGCGAGTTTTCTTGGGGCTCTCCCGTTTCCCGCCCTTTCATTCTGGCACTGCTCAATACTCACCTCAATAATCCTCATCGGCTCTCAAGACCTCGCTGTTAAGAGCAGTCCAAATTTCTTCACTTACTCAAACTTTTATTTTTCATTTGTACGAATAAATATTTTAAGTTGAAATCCTAATATTTGCGCTGAGAAACATTATTTTCGAACGATTTTATATGTCGCTTCATAAAAAGCCTTGACGCAAACTG
Source organism: Clitarchus hookeri (assembly GCA_002778355.1). Classification (NCBI taxonomy): domain Eukaryota; kingdom Metazoa; phylum Arthropoda; class Insecta; order Phasmatodea; family Phasmatidae; genus Clitarchus; species Clitarchus hookeri. The sequence goes on from NQII01010655.1 coordinate 30,256, forward strand.
CTTGTGTTTGAGAATTTGTTACATGACGTCATGGCGAAAACAGCGTCGATCGGGAAAATAACTAGACGCTGGTCTCATTTCCCCCCTCCCAATGGATGAGCTGCGGGAAGACATCAGCCCACGGAAACCATTGTCGCCCCGTCCTCCGGCCAGTCCGGGTGGGAATAATAGTTTAGAATACTGCATCAGCCAACGGACTGCCCAATCTTTCTGAAGATCTTTTATAGTATATTCGCGGTTTCTTCACACGATTTGAATCAAGCCTTTTAAAATATTATCCTATGAATGGCGTGTTTGGTTGTTTTCTAAATATTTCATGATTCACAAGCATTTTATGTTTTCTGTTAACATAAAAATTATAGAGAATGTCCATAAAGTCTGTCCCTTAAAACCAAAGTCCATAACACCAAAAGTACAAATGTTATCAATGTTCAGTTTTTACAGAAACGTACAGTAATTCATGAAGTATTTTTAGCCATTCTAGAAAACTTCTACATGTGCGCCATAGGTTTCACGAACAACTTCTAAGTGGTATTCATTTTCTCGCCATTGGTTGCTCAACATATCTTAGGAAACAGGCGTGATTGCATCTGTTATCATCCCAATCAATGCCATGAAGTCGGGCGCACGCGTTGCATAGGCATTGTCTGTAACTTAACCCCAGAATAAAAAATTGCGTGGGGTAATGTTGGGTGATCTTGGTGGCCAGGATGTTGGACCCTTGCGTCCAATCCAATGGTCGAGAAATGTTGCAATCAGAAATGCACGAAAGGTTAATCCCCAGTGTGGTGGTGCGCCATCTTGTTGGATCACTACCCAAGGTTGAAACTCTTCTAGTTGAGGTTCTGCACACAGTTCCAACATGTATTGGTACACGTTGACCGTTATTATGGTCTTAGCAAAGAAGAAGGCTCCAATGACTCGGTTATACGTGAGGCAGCACCAAACATTCACTTTCGGGCTATCCCTCTCGTGGTCAATAACGGCGTGAGGTAGTTCGGACCCCCGTCTGCGCACAATGTGACTACACAAATTGCCGGAGGCGTGAAACGTTGCCTCGTCTGAGAAACACACTAGTCGCATACATGCATTATCGCCATCAATGCGACGCAGTATCTCAGTTGCGAAAGCACTGCGGTGAGGATTGTCAGTCGGTAGCAAGATTAGCACGATCTGAACTTCGTATGCGTACAAATTATCACTTTTGTGCCAGATTTTGTGCTCAGTTGAACGTGGAATGTCAAGTTCAGGGGAAACACTGTGTGTTGATTTGTAAGAACTCCGCTGAAGTGATTCCCGCTCTTCAAACGTCGCACACCAAGTTGTTGTGCTTTTATGATGAGGTGGTGATCGGCCATACTGTCTCGGAAGTTGCGCTGAACAGTCACCGGTGGCCTATTCTCGTGATACCACAAAACACACTAGGACTTCTCCTGCATTAAATCCATAACGCCTTTTACTCCTTATTGAGATAGCGCCTGAAACATTAAAAAAAAACTTGATCAGATAATTTAAATTTTTATGGAAACAACTCTACTTCTGTAGTTTTCGTGTTATTGATTTTTGTAATGCGGGAAAGACTTTATGGACATTCTGTATTATTTTTAGTTGAAGTGAACTTTTACTTGTATTTTTATAATTTAAATAAATAAGACAAAGGGAAAACAGGCGTGCTGTTAATGCCTAGTAAGAAATAGTTCTTATGCGAAACAGTATTACACTGAGTGCGCACGAATGCGTTGCGTCGTCACTTTTGTGTAATTTCCTAGACACCGATAAGCTTTGTTCGCATAAGGCTGAAGAATATTCTGGAAGTGGAACTTTAACAGGGCTTCAAAAAATCTGGAAATAACCATGATTGGATTATATGCAGTAACCTCTACCACAACATCGAAAATAAAGATACGAAGTAATACGAGAAATCCGAGCCGGTATCGTACCTGGTGTCAAACACAACTACCAAAATTTAAAATGGTTCACAACTATCCTAACCCACTCCTACTATATTCCGTCTTAAAGGNTGTCAAACACAACTACCAAAATTTAAAATGGTTCACAACTATCCTAACCCACTCCTACTATATTCCGTCTTAAAGGAACTTTTCGCTAGCTTAAAATAGATTTACACTTAACACATTCTATAACATAAAAGAAGATGAACATACAAAATAAGATTAGAATGACATGGTAAAGATGATTCCGAGCAAGATTAAAACACATATTCATGAACACGTATGCTACCCTGAACACACTCATTGAGTTGACACATGTAAACTTATTTATTTCTAAGTTTTTAAAATTGTGTGGCAATGACATGTATTAGTTAAACTTAGACAGTTCTTCGACTTTTTGCATTTCTGTAGCTTGTTACGGGTTTAAAAACACGTAAAACAATTTACAAATAAATATAGTTCAACTAAACACAAATTAAAATGCAATATTTAGGCAAAAAGTAAAAAAAAANAAAACAATTTACAAATAAATATAGTTCAACTAAACACAAATTAAAATGCAATATTTAGGCAAAAAGTAAAAAAAAATTAAAAACACTATTCAACCAAAAAAATTACTATGAAAAATTATGCGTAAACAAATATGAAATATTTAGAAAAAATGGAGACAAGAAATTTTACTAAATATAACGGCGAAAAATATCGAACACTGTAAAAAGAAGACGAAAATCTCAGCATAGAAAACTAAACATTTAAATATAGATAAGAACACTCCTCACAGCCTTTGTCAACGAAAATATACAATAATCCAGTGTTTTAAAAAACAGACAGAAAGATTGGATACGAAATAACAAATTTATCAAGAAGCAACAACAACGTGAGGATCAAGGAAAATGATAAAACAAAAAGTGAAAAAAAGGAAATGAAAACACGCCGACAGGCTTGAATCAGCACAAGAAAACATAATTCGCAAACTGTACAAATTATGTGAGAATCAAGAAAAATGTTCCAGTTGAAAACAAATATGACACAAACAAATAAGACATGAATATAAAAACAACAGATCTGAATCAACAAAATAATAATATAATTTACACTGTTTTTTTACTGGGGCATTTTGCTTGATCCTCTCATACTTCATATCATTTGCGGATTGTGTACTTCTTGTGCCGATTCAAGACTGGATTTGTTTTACTGTTTTCGTGTCTTCTCGTTTTCTTTTTTCGACAGTGAAATGAAGGTTAAAATAGCATGTGGCAAGCATTTCAACATTACACATACTTGTTAGAAATAGACAACAACAAAAAGCACTGAAATTAGACTTTTTTAAATAATTGCTTCTATTCCATAGAATAAAACCTAAATAAAGATGAATGATGTAATGCAGAACAGTACTAATACTAAAAAAAAACTCTAATTCATCATAGGAATCGCTGTCAGTAACATTACTGTTTTTCATACGATTTGACATGCTGATAGGAAGCTATCATCTCATCTAAGTGTTTGATAGTTTATTCAACAGATTGTCAGCTGAATNCTCATCTAAGTGTTTGATAGTTTATTCAACAGATTGTCAGCTGAATAGGCAATATCAGCAAGTCGTAAAACATACTTTTGGGCTATCTATCTGACAAGTTATATTCAGAACTTCATCAAAAGGTCTAAATACAGGTCCTTAATTTTTCACTGAATGACAACTAAGATATTTAAATAATTCGAGAAATTAATCTGTACACCACTCAGTATGATATTTGGTTTGCTAGTGACAGTTGACGTGTCAGTAGTTTAATGTATCCTATTATAATTATAATGCGTTTTCTATGTGTTTAATTGTACTCCATGGTTTATTGGCCACTGAGGGATGTATTACAGTTCAAGGTTAATTATATCAAGTGAGGATGTGATATTGCCAAAATGCGCCGACAAGTAAATTAGAAAATCGTCTGCATATAAAGAGTATCTACAGTGTTATAGTTGTTGAGGAAGGTAGTTAATAAACAAACAGAATAGTAAGTTCCCCAGCATAGAGCAGTGGAGAATACATTATTCAACTGTTCGCCATCAGTGGGGCTCCATTTCTCCCCAAATAACTCTCTGATAACGACTATACAAATAATTTCTAATCCACACC
>NQII01010656.1:3204-24095 GCA_002778355.1 Clitarchus hookeri
GGGGTATCATAAAAATGTGATCAAAATTCATTACGCGGAACGTAAAGACACGGTGGCAGCAGACAATGGAAAGGAAGTGAAGGAGAATCTTGGTGTGCGTGACGCCTGTTCTGAAGTGGCGTGGAGGGTCTGAGTCAGCCACGGAAGGCGCCGGGGGGTTCGAACGACGACGCCGTGACCAGACTTGCGGGTGGTTCGGATGGCGCCTCAGAGCGTCCCCGCGTGCACACTGCAGAGTTCTTAATGCTGGCCAAGGCTGCCCGCCGTGCAGCGAAGGTCATCTTGAGAGTGAGAGTCTGGTGTTTGCAGCCCGTGGCTGCATCCAGGTCACTGTCGCTCTCGCTCGGTGCACTAGGGCCAAATGCCCTGCAAGATATACTGGTAATGGTGCCACCTCCAACCAACAGATAGCAGCACCTCTGTGCAGTAAAGCCAGTATCATTACAGTAATAATAAAGAGGAATTTATCTTTTGAAGTTCCTAGACTACCATAACAGATTCGGAGATTTAACTTTCGCTTCTCTGGCTTTTTTTTTTATCCGCAACGATGACCCTAGTGTAGCGACGAAATCAAAACATCAAGTATATGCAAAGAGAGAGAGAGAGAGAGAGAGAGAGAGAGAGAAAAAAAAAATAAAACTCATTTAAGATAAATTCATTGTATTATAAACTACTTGCAGAATGTTTTTGTAGTGTTTCCTCTTGTCGAAATGTTATTTTTCGCACCGATGCTGGTATTGTTTGTACAGAACTGTCCGGTATAGGGTGTCTAGTGTATTTGTTCTCTCTGCCCTCCCGGCGTCGTCCACAGTGTGAGCATTTTACTCGATACAGGCAGTGATCCTTTTCAATACAGCAAACGAAGGTATCTTTAATGTTACCAAAATTAAACTACTGCAATACATTCACAATGTACGGTTTTTTGGTTTAAATTTTGAGTCATGACAAGAGAAAGTTTTCTTTTTCAACCAGTTTGCAATTAAAGATGGGCAGCAAAATTATTATGTATATGTGTAACAGAGTTGTCAAAATATCAACCACATCAAGAAAAACTACCAAAATACAAATTTCAGGGAAAATTAAAGAGTGTGTATTTGCTCGATGGAGCCCCGCGTGTTGGTGTATCTATACGCTGAACAATAAACAACTTTTAAATAAGTAGTCGAAAACTATCCAACAAGAAACAAATTTAAAATGTCCTGTTTTTCGGCGCAGAATAAGTCCGGTGTAAATTTATATACATTTATAACAAGTCAAATGTAGAGGAAAGATAATGACTTTATAGTTAAATCACGCCTTTACTATTAAACTTCAATAATAACGCTGTACTCTGCTAACCAGGCAAAAATTTCAGCCTGTTTATTCATTTTTCTGCAACAACTTAATTATGTAACAAGTGGATCACACTCATAGCATTTAAAATACTTGCAGTATTTGGTTTATTTGTATTTGATCTTAATCGTAAAGGTATTTTAGTGTTTTGTATTTATTATACTTTTGATATGTATTTTCAGTTCTGAAATAGAATACAAATACAAATGATTTTCCAGGACGAAACAAGTGATTCATCTATTGTACTGCCACATCATTTGAGATGTGCTGGACGCACATTAATTCGTCTTAATTGCAGTCTTATTTATCAGTCCCCCAGAAGGGGGAGTTCACTCAATGATTCCATAGTTCGGTTAATGAAGCCTAAAAACAAGGTACCTGAAGTTATTAAAAAATTAGGGCTGACCTGTCAGTTCAAGGAATCTGAAATAGAATATTTGTAGGAGTTTGTTTTATACCTGCCAGTGCTGAAGTTTGCAAATAGTTATTGAATCTGTTCCTCGGCGTGATGCGCCAGCACTATATGCTAGCCCTCAGTGATAGGGCGGAGGAATACGTCGACACTATTGTCTCTAGGTCCAATTTACTAATAAATTACACTTTAGTTGTGAGTTCACATACTCGAGTTTTATTGTTGCTTGAACAGGTTAACTGGTACATGAACTCACGAGACAACGCCCTCCCTTTTCTGTANGGTTTCGGTATTTCTCTCCTGTCATCTTCGTTAATTGGTGTCTTGAAGATGGCGGTATCAGAATGGAGCGTTTTAAGTACTTTGGTGGCGGGGATTAACACCCTCCATTTTTTACGGTTCACATTACAATTTTTTTTATTTAAAAGTGTGAGATGTAGGCATGCTCTTGGGTGTGCCCAAAAATGTGTTTTTTTCTACCATTGGACTTATTACGTGAAGAAAACGCACTCATCAATGCAAGCGAACAAGTAGAATATAACACTAGCACCCTTCCCTTACCCTAATTTCGTACTCGTTCCCGTTTACTTTCTCAATTGTGTTATGTGGTGAATGCACAAAATTGGAGTGGTTTTTAAGTGCAGTTCTCTATCAAAGAAACTGAATCGGGGGTTCGCACAATTGACAAACTTCAGCACTAAAATTTGGAAACTTAATTTCGATGCACACAATTATGTATAGTTGAAAAATTCTGCAAATGGGAAAACTTAACCTAAAAAAAAAAAAAAACAAAAAAAAAAGTTGAGTTTATATTTTTTGCCTTCAGTTTTACTTTTGGCATAGCCATTCAGCATAAAAATTTATTTCATGTAACGAATTTGATAATACTTAATTCACATGTGTAGACGAAAATAAGCAGAAACGTAGTACGTACATTTTCTCTTGGGAAACTCGTTTTTGCTCTATGATTAAAGTTGAAAGGAAGATTGCAGAATTTGTTTGATAATTATTTGTTGTTTGAAATTTATTTTACCCTACAATACAGCTATCCTCTACAGTATAACTTATTGAGCAATTATATTGATTACAAAATAATTTTCTGGTTGCTTAGCCGTATTTACAGAATTAGCGTAAATGTCTTTATAGGATGCTCCTGGTTACGGGTTGAAACTTTGGTCGTTTTGTAAGTGAGAAGAAGAGTATGTCCAGTCGGGTGAAAATGTATCCCGTTCAAGCGCTTAGCTGTAGGTAAGAATTTATGATTAAAACAAACAAGACTGTACAACACTTACAGAAAAAACATTTTGGCCAATGGTGGAAGTTTCCATATGCTTTCGGGGTGGAACTCACCTCCTCGTTCAGGAGGTGAGTTCCAAAACTTCATTCTTCCATTTTTTTATATTTTTAGACCTATAATAGTAATGCTGTAGCTCTGGCAGCCCTTCATCGGATTATGATCCCAAAATGTGCCAAAACCCTTCTTCCACAAGATGTTGTCGGGCCAAAACTTCACATATTCTCAGCAAACATGTTCTCTACCTAGCAATCTGTTCCATAATCTAGAGGAATGGTAAAAGTTTGATCAGACATTCCTATCTATGTTGCCTCCTGAGTGCGAAACATTGGGAAATTATTTTTCATTGTAGGTCACTCTCCAAAAGAGTGGAGAGGAGTGGTTACCCAAAGCAAAAAAAGCATACTCATAGGAGACTAAGGGTTCGGCCATTTCTTTGAAATCTGGATGCTGTATAATCACATTCCACGAGAGAGAAAACTGTGAAAAAATATTTGCCTAGTGATTGTAGTATCCGGAAATTGTGGTTAGCCAGCCTACAATTAGAATGAGATGGATGGATTCAAGTTAAGTACAATTTCTTCAGAGATATTTTTCAACAATGAATTCAACTGTAGCTTTAAAACACCAGCTACAGATGCATGTTCTGAGTGCATCATATTAAGAGCACTTATTCCGACTGCAACTGGTGTGCAAAAAAAATGAAGCCATGACCCAATGCAGTCCATAAAATGAGAAGCAGCACATTTTATGACCTGCTTAACACAGATAATGGTCCAAAAGATTTTAAACTCTCATTTGACTGTCAAAATAATTTTATTCCTGATTATTATGCCTGATTAGTCAGCTTATTACAGTCTCTAACTACACCAGTAAAACTGCACTATTTGTGTCGGTACTTTAACTGCCCCACAAAACACATGACACTGTTTTTATCTGCTCATTTGTAGAAAGTGACAAGGCAAAAGGCTCAAATGAAATTGCCTCAATTCTATTTCACTTGCTATGTAATTGGGATTTGTAGCAAATCAATAAGTTGAGCTGTTTTGTGATGGGTGTCCCGGACAGAATAAGAACAAACCCGTCATTGGTATGTTAGCCCAAGTGGTTATGTTCTGATGTGTCTGAAAATGTGGAATCCGTTCACATTACTTTTCCTGTGGTCGGCCACTCGTTCCTACCCCCAGACCGAGCGTTTTGCAGCATATAAAAAATAGTGAAGAGAAATGACACAATCATTCAACTTCAAGAGTATGAAGAAATATTCTGACAGTTTGGCACAGTTAAAAGTGTTGGAGATGATTTCCCTGTGTGTAATTGGAAGGTGGCATTAACACCGGTCATAAAACAGCCTGCCCAACTGCATTCCAGATTTGCTGCCTCAAACGATTTGTTTTGATGAAGAGCTCTGATAACCCACAACAAATCCTAATCAGAGGGGAGGCAAACTATATGACAGATTTGTCGAGATTAAAACCTTTCTTAAAGAAGGGCAAACGCTTTATAGTCTGGTAAACTCCGTTGTAGTACCCAACAAAATTAGTGTCAAAAGCTGAAAAAGTGACAGATGTGAGGACACTGCTGAGAAATCATTTTGGTGATGATTGGGAGCCAATGGAGAATATTGTTTACTATCGTCAAAAACTGCAATAACCAGGGATTCCAGATGACTGTGAAGTTGTTGAAGAGGTTGGTGACTCTATTTATGGGAAGAAACTGAAGATCTTCGAAGCTAAGTGCCACCATGCTTTGCATAGTACTGTAAAACATTTTAAGTACTTCAGCGACAAGAAATAATTTTGTTTGTGTTTGGGAAAACCTTACAAACTTGTATTGTATTATTAAGGACATATTAGTGAGTATGTAATACTTCATTATTATTTAATTACTCTGTTTGTGAATTGTATTGTGGGTACAGATGACACATTTTTATTCCGATTGAGTACAGCATATTATAGGTATTTTGCGTAACGATGTCAATTATTGTTGCCCCAAAAACTGTAACTATCTTCAGGTTCTCGTTCCAAAACTTTACATATCCAGAATTCTGCACCAAAACTTAAACAATCCATATTTAAACACATTTTAAAATAAAATGTACATCACTACGATTACTCTTGCTCATGTAAACCCAAACCAATTACAATGAACTTGGTTCTAATTCAACCAGATACTCGAAATACTGAAATTTACTCCCGCTTTTCAAGGCTCACTTCAGCTTCGCCGAGGTTGCGGCGAATACAGACGTTCTGTTAGACGCAGTTTCCATTTCCAAAGGTGAATGACGGTAGCATATCTACCATTCAGCAGAGGAGGTCGCCAAGGCGTTACTTTCGGAGCACGAGTTCCCGGGTTCGAATTCCGGCTAAGCCATTGCTTTGTGTACCTTTTGAGAAGTTTATGTACCAGTAGTCATTCAAATAGTTTCTCTGCATTATCAGGGCAGATAACGCTAATATTACCCACAATTCAGTACGTGGCGTCCAAGGCGATAAAAATGTCTGCCATTGAAGATAGTGTATTGAAGGTAAAGATTATTTATTAAGCATGTGAAGGAAAGGCTATCATTGTTATATGCATCGGATAAAAAACATACAAAGATAAAGGAAATTGAATAAAAAAAATGGGAAATCTCAACATCCTCGTAACGCAACTAATTTTAAAAGGAACGAAAACTTAACTTCTGGCAAACCAAAACAAGCTTTAAATTATGGGTACGCAGATAATGCAGAAATTCTGGTGGTGTGTGAATAGGTGTCACTGAAATTCGCTCAGCTCTCCCTCCCTGATCGGCGTGGTATGGAAACCGTCCTTCGATAAGCCACCTGGCGTACAGCGAGGACGTAAAACGACGATGTAAGGAGAGGGGGGATGCCACTTAACATTAATATGTAACGTTTAAAGTTCCTGGTTTCCATCACACATTCACCCACGTAAATGCTGAAGTCGCCCAGATTCACTGTTATATCGGGTTCTCACCTAGGTGATCACATACTGTTCGTCATCCCGGGTTTCGGGAGGATTTGTTGTTCTTGGAGATGGTGACCGCAGTGCCTGCCGAAACGCTTTTTTTTCAACCTCGTAACACACCGGATATGTGTGACTAGCGTTCGGGAGACTAAGGGTTTGGCTCCGATCGGTTACATTGAGGTCTTTTTCAGTTGTGTTATGTTTGTAGTTCCCGTTGTAGGCAGATGCGTGTACACTTACTTAAGGAATTTCCCCAATTACTATTCTTAAATATGTGTATAAATGAAATATAGGTAAACCATATTGTACACGGTACATACGCAGTGGTTTGCAGCGTCTGGCCAGGCGGCGATACCGTTAACGCGCACCATCTGGTCGTCTCAGCTACCAGCAGCGATGACGTCAGTCACAGTTTTAACCGGAGCGGTCCGGTGATGCGTGGAAGCGCCCAGCTGTATTATGCTTCGTTGCCTGGTAAGGGGCCAGCACGGTGCGCGACTGTTTCACAGACTTCCGATGTACGGTGGTGGGCGGAGCTGTGTAACGTCATCACTCCTCCAGACCTAATCTCTCCTTACACTCTGCATTTATGATGCACTCTACGCGGGTAAGTCCACTGAGTCGTCCGCACTTCCCGGCGGACCATTAACGGCGCTAGGTTCCTCGCGTGGGTTTTGTGGCGGACGCTTCCGCTTTGTGGCAGTTCCGCGTGACCCCACTGCGGCTCTTTCTTCTCAGGGTGGGGGAATTTTTTGATTAAGACTAATTAGGTGTTTTGATCGGCGCTTAACAGCAAGGTCCTGGGCGCCGGTGAGAGTGAAACGAGGTGCAGACAGAGCAGCGGTGGAATGCAAGGACGGGGAACGGGAGTGCCCCGAGAAAACCCGCTAACGATCGACAAAATAGCCACGTCACCCATGTGTGAAAATCCGTTTGACCCCCGCCGGGAATTGAACCCGGTTTGCCTTGGTTGGTGGGAGGCGAGTAGTCTTGAGTAATGCACCACCGCAGCTCCTAGAGGGTAGGCGTAATGTATGTTTATTTTAAGTCGGGATGTAGGCGTTTACAAGTTTAAAGTGTCAGGACAGTTCCGTGCCCTAGTATCTGAGCGTGGTAATCCGCACGAGTCTTTAGTAAGGCTGTAAAATATTTAATACTTATAACATTTCTCCATAAAGAAGACTCGCGAGCTGCGCCAGGCACCTCCTCTGCCGCCTGGTATCCACGATACTGGGGAGGAGATACCTACTCTTGTGGTCTGGTTCGATAGATGGTACCTAGGCCCAACCACTAGGCAGGGCATTGGGTTACTGAGGGCTAGGGTCAGTCGGGCCCAAAGCCAAAATTTGAATAAATTATTTTGGCCGTGGTAAGGGACTCTTGTATGAAACTCTGTTTGCAGTGGAAACTTAAGTAGGTGCGTAGGAAAATCAGTAGATCCAACTGGGTTTTTTTTTTGTTTCTGATCCATTGACGCAAGATTTGTGTTGGTAGTGGTTGACACTCCGCATGTTGAACTCTTCATGGAATCCCTCCCTGTAATGGGTCGACTCTGTGAGCGCGGCACAGCTCCGGTGGTGTGCTGAACATGTAGTAGTGATAAGAATAGCACCCCTTGGCCAGATCGTGGGTGGGTGTGTGTGCGTGCGAGGGTCTCGGAGACGATACGGGAGTGTGTCAAAGTGCACGACTGCTGCGGCTTTGGGGTTGTTTTTGGTGAACAATCGTATAAATTGGATAAGTCTCTACCAGTTCAGTTTATATCGGTTCTTAGCATTCGGTATTTTAGTACAGATTCGCCATAGAAACCCAATAGGCACTGTTGCTGGGTCACCTTAGTAAAGCGCCGGTAGTTATAAAAAGGGCATTCAGCGCCAGTGGCTGGGGGCTGCAGAGCCGTGGTGCCACGGCGGCCATCTTGGATTTCCTTTTCTCCCTTTTTCCCCTCTAAAATGTCACTTTTACCCTAAAAAATTTTCAATTTCCCTAAAAACCAGCAAAATTTCCCACTAAAAATTTACTTTGAACTATTCGACTGGCAGTAACTCGCTCTGGCGGAATCCAACAGAAATGGTGCAAATGCACGCCTGAGTAGTGTGCAATCATTTACAAACACAATCTGTAATTCCATGCCAGCACCATCCATCTTGTCTAAAGAATGTTCAAGTTTATTGTCCTGTCATGTAACCTCTCTCATTCCTTCCAGTCTTTCTCACCCATGCCCTTTCTCGCCTGCTGTATCCCTTTGGGTTTTCTCATTCCTTTTGGTTTCCTTTATTTTTTCTCTCTTGCTTTTTACATCNATCCCTTTGGGTTTTCTCATTCCTTTTGGTTTCCTTTATTTTTTCTCTCTTGCTTTTTACATCACCCATCTTTAATTCCCATGCCTGCCGCCGTTCGACTACTGTAGGCGGCTATCTTTGATTTCCGCGCCCGCCACCAGAGTGTTTGAAGTTCTACTGTTCGTTGATAGGAGCGCTGGTATCGGCGCTGTCATTTTGTTCATGTGTGTTGGTTCACTCGTTGCCTGAAGAGGTGGACTAGCATCGGGGGGTAGTCGTTTCGGAACTCAAAAAAGTGCCAGAGGCATGCGGGATCGTTCCAGCACTCCCGGGGTTGGCAGTCGAGCGCTTACCTATAAGACCACTCCGATGTATAGGAAAGTATTATGCTTAACGACGAATACACATATAGTTATTACCATCCCGGGCATTCGGACAGGTACCCATCGTTTATATATATATCACCATTGCATGGTTAGGAGAAAATATAAATACTTGCATCAGCCTACGCACTCACCAGACAATAAACTTGTCATCGCGAAATAAAACAGGATGTTTAATTGTTTAATATATAGTCGTAAAATTCATAACATAGGCATCACCCCCGACTACGAAAAGTACCGCAGGGTCAAGTATGCCCTAAGCCGTCGTATAAGCATAGTTGGCTTAGTTTCCGAACTGTTTAAGAACAAATTTAAATTGTACATATCGCTCCCAACATAGAACAGGGTAGCAGGGTCAATTATGCATAAATATCTCTTATAAACATAGATACCGGTCATTTCCTATCTGCGAAAGCCATGACCGTCTAATTCATATCACTGGTATCATTCCTGGATGCAATCAATGAGATAAGGATAATTAGGGATCTGAGCCCTGTTATAAGCATAGGAGGACGACATTTAATTTGTTGTTAACGGCACTTCCTATGTCCGAAGGACTGTAATACGTTGACGCCCCATAGCGGCCAAATCACGCATTGTAAATGTTCAATTCGTTGTCTATGCTTTCCCATACTGCACGTTGTCTATGCTTTTTACATCCTGTGTAGGTTTATTGTTCCATCAGGTACCATCAGATGGCTTGCCATATAAACGGCAACAATCCAGTAATTCGATTTTTACCTTTTTTGCGTATAAAAAGGCAACTAGGCCTGTACGATATTTCTCATTTTACTGATTTCTTCTATAATCTTCCTCCAAGCAGTGTTCCCTTAAGATTAAATTTGTAATACTGTATTCATACGGAAATTTATCGTATGGTATGTAGGAGCGCTTGAAGTTTTGGCCCAGAAAGACCAAGTGGAAGGGGTCATTTACAGAAAACACTGTTTTTCTGGTCTGATTCCAAGGATCGTATCGGTCACGTTATAGCTGATTGTCGGCACAGTTCGTGATTCTTATTGATTTTTAAATATGTCGAGTTACATTTCACGCTGCAAATCGTAGCCTGTTGAACTGCTAACCACTTAAAATAATTAATAGATAAGAAAGTTTTCCCAGTGATATTCTTTCTGACCATGAGCAACAGTTTACCCGGCACTTGTTAAAATTAGGGCAGAAATAATGAAAATTTAAGGTACGTTTTCATGTGGGGTAGCTTAAAATTGACTCTGGCTGCTAAAACATTTCATATGCATTTTCTCACAAATTCTGAAAATACACTTCAGAAAGATTACTAATTCATACCAAAGCCCAGACTCTAGGGACGAACCTGAAACTATCGCACAATCAATGCGGTTTGTTTATGTTTTAGGAGTTATTGATATAAAACCGTGTTGGTTTTATAGTGTTCTGTCAGATCCTCGCATATAGCTGATGGTAAACATATTAAATTGCCATATTCTTCCCTCTTTTTTCACATCCTTTGTTTTGTCCAACTCTTGACCATCGCTTTCTCGATATCCTTTCTGAAAGTGAAAAATAGAAAACACATAATGCTTGTTTCACGTCCGTTTTTTAGATGTGAGTTTTAAGTTTCTCGCTCTGATCGCGTGCCCTGCGAACGTATTTCCCCCCTTTGACCTGATCCTCCGTTACATACATAATGGCTGAGAAGCGAAGTGGTGACTACTGTTCACCCGTCTTGGAGCAGCCACGTTTAAAAATTTAGTTGACTTAAGTGTAAAACAGACTAAATGTAACGTACGGGAAAAAAAAAACTTATTTTGTCCCATTTCTTGTGAGAGTTTCGCAATTCCCATTTCGCGACGTCGTATGCGTTTGTAGGAGAGGAGGAGAAACAAATTCTAGCAGTCGGTAACGTATTGTAAAAGAGTATTGAGCGAGTGCAACTCGCCTCCCATATTGGTTTCAATTTTAGGGAAGAGATACGGGCCGTATTTTGCATCCCTCTCTCCTCCGCATTCACAAATCTCCTTTGTGAAATTCTGCCATTAAAAGCAGGAAATCTCACTAACTGAGTTTGACAAGCGATCAATACACAATTTTAGCTATATAAGTAAGAAACTATGCAACAATTCCTTCTTGTAACCATCTGGTTACCACACACTTCATGACAGCTGTTGCAACATTCATTTCCTTGTTTGTACCTTTATTTGTATAGTTTTAACATGGTCAGCTACAAATCACGTTTGCTATATTCGTATTACATGCCATTCAATTTCATGAATGAAAGTAACTTCAACCGTTTTTTAGCTAACTATGTTAAACGTATGTTTCAAGTTTTTCCTTTAAAAAAAAATATTCTGTATAATTTTATGTGATGAATCAAATTTGATTTGCGCAAACAAAGAATTATACATGTTAATTTTGGTACGAAACAGAAAGTATGAATGCGTGGTTTGTCAGTCCCTACGCTACTAAAAAAGTAAATATAATTTTATTAGTTTTTCTGCCCATTTTTTCATAATGTTGTAAGGGCGTGACATTTTTAGAAAGAAAAAAACAGTCCGTTCCTTTGTTTGGTTGGCAGTCATTTTTAAGTGTTTATCGCACAGTTATATTCCCTAATGTTCTTAGGCATTAGTACCAACTATTTTTACTTCCTGTTAAACTTCTTAGAATTCAGTGAAACAAATATCCTGTCATTCAATGTGAAGTAACGCTTCAATTTTAAGTCAGTGCACCTTTCCCTAGAGGTTTTTTTTTAAAATCCAGGTTTCCCATAGACTAACTCAAATTTCAACATTTAATTTTGTATATTTTTAAACGGACAGAATACCTCAACTATTTTTATAAAGAATATGTTAATAGAAGGTATCGTTGTTGTGACTCCAAAACATCGTATCTCCATCGCGTACATATAGAAAAAGTCATTTTTGTATCTTTGGGTTGCAAAATTTCTATCCTCGGTGATCTACGAAACCTCATGAAAGCTATTACAGTACTTTTCCTGCAGTGGCAAAATTTAAAGCCATGTACGTTGAAGTGACAGTATTTGTGTTACTGCAAAACCTCATAAATGTTTTTCTTGATTATACGGGGTTTATGTATGCCTTATTCAGTCAACACACAAACTCTTAAAATAGCCAGTTTGAGGTCTCGGCATTGTGTTGCGATGATGCAATGTGTTGGCATTTTGTTGCTCTTGAAAAATTTGTTTCGAGTTAACGAGGTTAGAAGCAACAGTATGCCAGTGGTAAAAACAATTCATGATTTTCGCTCCCTTTTATACATAAGCTTTATAAAAAAAAATTAGGTATTTGCTCAATTTTACACGTTGTAACTTTAAAATAGGACTAAGAAATAAATTGAACTATACTGAATTCCTATGAAGTAGGCTACAAGATAGAGGACCGCTAACGTAATGTAAACATTACATCTGAAAATTTAGCTATTCTTTTATTTTTTACCGCACTTTGAGTTTATTTTATAAATAAGGCTTAATTTTGGTAGTGTTAAAACTTAAAATAAATAAATATTATTAAACTTTAATTTCTACATCTGAAATGTTGATTNCTTAATTTTGGTAGTGTTAAAACTTAAAATAAATAAATATTATTAAACTTTAATTTCTACATCTGAAATGTTGATTTATTTGTGTACTTTAATTAAGAGTGGTAGTTAGATATAATGCATAATAAATATACTTAATACGCGTTAAAAAAATGTTTTAAAAATGTTAAGTGTTTTTTTATTTCAAATTTATTTATTTATTTCTTATTGCTTCTGTAGGTTAAAGTTATTTAGACAGTTATACATGCAGAGGAACATGGGGTGGAGTGTGCGTGACAGCTACAAAGTTGTTATCTCTGTGTCGTAACTTCGAACGGTTGTTGTCCATTAGAGATGTCAAAACCACATGGTTTGGACAAGGTTAGCACAGTGTTTGTATAAATAAGTGCTTTAAGGTGTTCATACAATTTGGACACAGTTTTAGTGCAACTACGACATAATTAAGTTTCAATATATTTTTGACGCAAACTGTTTAAAACTGCCACCACCATCATCCTAAAGTCTTTTCGGTGTGATGTGCCCCATAAAGTTAAATTATTCTTCAATAAATACTTTTTTGGTAATACAAATTAACCAATTTTTGCTTTATTATCTTGTAACGCGATTCCCTCCCCCCCCCCTTTTTTTTTTNNNTTTTGTGATATACAACATGCAAACGCACAATTATTTTATGGGAAAAGAAACTTTTTTGATATCTGGAGCCATTTTAAACTCGGCCACGGTTCTTTTTGATGTTCCATACAGTCACTTACGGGACAGGGGAACACCAAGCTCAAAGGTTGTCTCAGGATTGTGTTCCCTCAACCTGAAGCAGAAATTGTTTGTTATTGTAATCCTGAAACCTTCGAAGTCCCTGGCGCGACCTCGTAAACTGCCCTTATTAGTCTTGAACACCCATGCAGAGCACTGCATCGTGGACAAATAAATCTTTATCGTGCGCTGGCAACACGCGTTTTACCATGCTGCGTGANCCATGCAGAGCACTGCATCGTGGACAAATAAATCTTTATCGTGCGCTGGCAACACGCGTTTTACCATGCTGCGTGATAAGGCATGACTCGGCATGCAACAGTACATCAGTCACGATCTGCTTGTACGTATCTGCGACCCATTGGCAATATGTTATGACAGTAATGATTTAACCCATCAGTCATTTCCCGAGCTCGTCATGTGTAATATTGTATTTTTGTTCTGTGCAATCGTGTGTTCATACATTGCGTTATGTTGATTATTGAAGCTATTAATAAGCTTAACTGCACTCCTGAAAAAAAAAAAAACCAGTAATAAGACGAATTAAATATGACTGTATTCTATGGCGTGTTTTTAAGTATAAGTTTGTGTACGTTTTTAATATCAGTTTCAAAGTTTGACTTAAAATATAAATTTAATGAAAAAAAGAAGCAATACTGATGTTAGGAATACAGGAAATATTGCAATTGCGTACGTGATATATTAGTCAGAAATTAAATGATCAAGAACATCAGTTTCGTTCTGTTGCGTGTTTGGACATTATTGGAATGAGTGATTTGTAAAAGGTTACATATTCATACTCGGCCAAAATACGGGTTACGTTATCGTTGCATACTCTGCGTGTGTTCGCATCAGTCCATTTGAATACGGCACTCCTGTCACCCCATCCTACTTAACTGGAGCAAACAGGTTTTCGCCGTTCGTTACGAGGACACGTCCAGTAGAAGTGTCCTTTTTTCAGCGGAATGGTCGGATTGCTAGTCGCGGAGCGCGCTAGTGTCGCCTCAAATGTTACACACGGCACATCCGTTTCACTTTGTTAATAGTTGTGCGTGGGTATGGGACGTATTATTTGTTGTCTTGTAGGAATAATCGGTAACTATGTTGATTTCCAACGCTGATATAGCTACAGGTGAAGACGACTTTGNTTTGTTGTCTTGTAGGAATAATCGGTAACTATGTTGATTTCCAACGCTGATATAGCTACAGGTGAAGACGACTTTGTGTATTCAGAACGTGCAGATCTTTGTACAGCCTCACTAACAAGAATGATTTCTTAGGCTACAATAGGAAACTACCAATCAGTGCAAAAAAAGTTAACGGCATCAAAAGATTACTTAAGTAAATTCCTGAAGATCACGTGTATTTTATAGTGATGTTACTGGCGATCAACCGGAACAGAGGGAATGCCCGAAAAATATTTCTGAAAACAGGTTACATTATCTGCTTAAAAATGCTTTTCTTTTCTGTCTAAACTACCATTTTAAGTACATTTTTATNCTGAAAACAGGTTACATTATCTGCTTAAAAATGCTTTTCTTTTCTGTCTAAACTACCATTTTAAGTACATTTTTATTGGTAATATTACCTCTTTACCACATCGCTGAATTTTTGTTTAAGTTAGTTTCGTTTTTGGGTTGAGTAAATGATCATCGATCATATTCACAGCATCTTATATTTTTGTACCAAAATTTAGAATCGAGCTAATGGCAATGAAATTAAGGCGGTCGGTACTAACTACGATAATTGTATTTATGACATTCGTTTTTATGCGTTTTGTTAAATATGCGTTATTGATTGAATGAAAGTGTCGGCTGTTCACGGTAAACTGATCATTTCTGCAAACCCTGCTCAAGATCTACTTGTGTGCACGTTGTGTATTATTCCAGCTCACGTATAATTAACATTGCCGTGGACCTCATCTTTTTATTCATGCGTCGGTAAAATGAAACTGTGGCATTATTAGAAAAGTAAATAGTTACAAATTTGATCTTTCTTACGCTTATACGCATGTAAAAAACAGAAAGCAAAGGAAGCCATTTGAGTATTTACAAATGGTTACCTAACATTTCATTCAACAATAATATTTGTATAAAGGAAACGAGAAAGAAAATAATATGCGTATTCCTTAATATAATGTACAAAAAAAATATATTTCACCGAAATCACAGCAACAACACAAAATAAGTAATTACACAAAACAATCCACTTTCTCAATGCAAAAGAAGTATTGGCACAGTATATCACTACACACTGTAGGTCTCTGTGCTTCAGTTTTATTATCGTGTATGCAAGCCATTAGTATAGCTTCCAGACGTTTCGACATTGAATTAACCAACTTTTTCGTCCTTTCAGGGGCAAATTTCGACCAACGCTCTTCAGCTCTTCTTTGCCAGACGGGTGGCGCTTACCTTTTTCTCTTCCAAGGTGATCCCACAAATGCTCAATAGGATTAAAATACGGGCTCTGTGGTGGAGTAAGTAGTCGTCTGGGAGCATTATATAGTAGTCACTCGCGAGTTGTTGAAGCAGTGTGTTAGGGGTCGTTATCCTGTTGGAAACGTAAGACCCCATCCAGGCCTAGCTTGTGTACACTGTTGGACAAATTACCCCGCAACACACCTTTGCATTTGTACTGATCCAAAATGCCTTCTATAAAGGCCAGATTTCCAACTCCCGAGGATGACTTGCACCCCCAAACCATAACATGTCCTCCACCATGCTGTACTGTTGGCAGTGTGTGTTGTTGGTGTAATTCGGTGTTCGATTTTCGTCACCCTTTCTTTCGTCCGTCAGAACCCAGCACGTTGAACTTGGACTCGTCTGAGAATATAGCAGTATCCCAGAATTTCAGTTGTTTTCCACTATATTCCTTGGCAAACGACAGGCATTTCATACTGTTCACCTCCGTAATATATGGCTTCTTTCGGGGATCTGCCATGAATATCGGCGCTGTTCAAGACATTCCGTACTGCCTGTGCACTAACCGTCTTGCTAGAAGTTGTTGCGACGTCCGCAGCTAACGAGGCAGCACTTCTTGTAGATTCATTTTGTACTAAACGCATGATACGGCGTCTATCTCGGTGTGCGAGTATGTATTCATGGGCGCCCTGAACTGGGTTTGTTTCGTGTAGATCCTTGTTCCTTATATTTGCGTATTATAGATCGTACAGTGGAGAAGCATTCTACCGATCTCTCTGTGTCGCTGCACTCACAAGGCAGAAATTACAACGTTCTCTCGAACGGAGGATGAATGTTCTCCTTTCTTTGGTCGCATGTTGACAGTACTGAGCACCACCACATTTACCTTCAGACTGACTGTTAAATAACCGCAGTAACTATACATTTACTGTACATACATTACTATGTGTTGCTTGCTGTTTACACGACCAAACAGTACGAGGGCTCCACTGTGCCAATACTTATTTGGCGATAACACAGCATTTTCATTTCTCAACAGCTCATTTATTGTGTCCCTGCATAGTGTCGTACGTAACATTGTGTACCTACCGTATCTCTGTCTACATGTTTATCTTGCATGTTAAATAGTCTTACATTGAACCCAATATTGCAACATGGCCTGTGCCAATACTTTTTGGAGTAAGTGTAAATATTACACGNGAGCCAACATCCGACGAGACCTGCATCAGACTTTGCTCGTTGTAGCGGCAAGCCACAGATGGGCAGCATGGCCGCCTAAGTTGAGGATTCACAATGGTTGTAATTTTCTGTCAGCTGGGGTAACATGACACCATTTTTGGGGATTTTAGTTTGTAGCTCTGAAGTATAATTATGCGCTTTAATAAAGTTGGTTGCTGGCAGCAATGTATCGTCCATAAAGTTTTATTTTACTCGGATGTGTTGTAGGAGTGGACAACATTATTTTTGAAGTACGTAAGTGTCTCGAGTAGCCCCAGCTGACGGTCGCCGCCTAGGCTAGGATTTTCTTTCCTCTGAGGCAATTGAGCTATTTAGGCTTGCTGGTTGGTTTGTAAAACGGGTTGGATAGTCTCCTATACCGAACTTTCAAATTTAAACTCAGTTATTTTTTTGCTACGGGAACTGCAAGGAATTCCAAATTTAAGTGTGCTACTTTTTGTGGAGAAATGTTGAATTCAATCTAGCGTATGGTTGTGGTTCTTGGTCGTCCGTTAACGTGGAATTCCTTTGGTAAACTACAAAAATGACGTTGTTATTTCTAGAAGTTGAGCGTATGCTAGTGGTTTTGTTTAGCTGAATACGGTTGTAATGAAAGATCACAGTAACTTAGTATTGTGAAACATTTGTGCATTGTACGTGACGTTACAGAGAATAATACTCTACTCTATTAACGACTAGCATTCAAGGTCATCAGAATATTGTTTTCCCCTCTCAGTTTTAGTTACATCCGCACGTCTTCACGTCATGTTTGTAAATTTAGTTGGTTGCGTCTCCTTCGTTGAGCCAGGGAAAGTGCTGACTCGTAGTCTTCAGGGCGTGAAATATTTATCTTAGTTTTATTTTGTGTTTACTTTACCGTAGTTCGGCTTGTATTTCATGGCCGTTTTCGTTTAAATACAAATGCGCAAAACCTGTTTTGATCATCATGCAAAACTGTCTACCTCGGTGTCGTAATTCGATAAACGCTTGTTTATACGGGTACTGGGTTTAATTTCTGGGTGTATGTTACTCGCGGTTTAGCATTATTAAAACTCCTGATAAGGATCTCTTTTTCTGCGAGTTTCGTATATTTTCACCATATGTAAAATAACATTACAGTCAACGTGTTGACTTCTATCCGTGCGTAGATGAGTTGTAACTGTGAAATTGTTACGAACTTAAATGCGTCACTGATGACGATCTTATCTTTAAAGTTTAACGGCAATTGTGTTGCAGGATGTCTGTGAGTCTTTAAATGGACTGTAACCATTGCCTAAAATAAACTTAAGAACAAAAAATATAAATTAAAACCAGACAAATTCCATACCTGTAATGAACAACAAAAAAACTATGAACTATAGAAGAACCTAGCAGTCAACAGATGATGAACCAATGAGCGAAGGGTGACTAATTGGACAAGAAAATAGGTTAACAACGACCACAAAGAACACAGCGACAAACTGCAGTAATACATTGAACAAAAACCAATATTATAAAACACGGTGCTACTGTGAAAACGAAACCTCAAGGGAACATTAATATTACACTACACAGCTACAACAAACATGAATCTCGAAAGATTATTTCTTAGTCACTGTGTATGGGAAAAATATAACACGACATAAAAAAAAAGAAATTAAAAACTGCAATGCTAAAACTTAATGTCAAGGGGCACAATAACACAATAAAAATAAGTCCGTATAAATAATGAAACCAGACTTCACCAGAAGATACAGGAGAAGAACGAAAACTCAATACATATAATTTAAGCAAGACTGAAGAGGCTATTCTAACGTTCCAAGCCCACTGTGCAACTCACAGCAACTTAATTTATTTCAAGGCTAATTTATTATGGGTGTCGCAATAGAAGAAACAATTTGTATTTGGTTTTTTTTTGCATTGAACAGTCACTCTTGTTTTAAACACGTTCTCAGAAATCTGACACTAAGAATAATTTCAAGTCTGTGACTGAACCATCATTCATGGTTGATATATGAGAAAATTTCAAACTGATGCTGCTACACTTCTGTTGAAATAAAAAAAGATTTTTTAAAAATGTCGCATTTGTTGCTAAAACCACAGCAAAATTATTTGTGTTTTAAATGGGGTTATTGCGAGTTGCATAGATCACCTGAAGTGCTGGGATATCCAAGCAAGTTTGACATATAAAACTTGCTGTAACCTTGCGTCTGCAAACTGCAAAATTAATTCAAGCCATCTGTAATCTTGCCGCAAGCTTATATGCTATCTGGGACAGGATCCCTGATAGCGTAATTGGCTTGATTCAAGATTGATTCACGCTTGTCACGAAAAGTCTGCAAGCTTGTTGTGCAAGCTACCACGCTTGTATCAAACTGAGGCCTAAACCAAACTGTATAGTCTCCATGCATCAAACTTGTAGCACAATTAGTTTGTAAAACTTGCTGCAAGCGTTGCTTGGCAAGCTGCTAACCTAAGCCCATCTTCAAGTTTCTCATTGACAAGTATTTGTCAGTCACTTAATAAAGTTTTTGTTGTTCATTCCACATTTTTCTGTGTGCGCATGGGGGAATTTTTTTTATTGAAAATTCCTGTGTGTATTATTAACTTTCTGTTAATATACTAGAAGACATGATTTAGACGGAAAGGGGGGGAGGGGAGAGATTCTGTACACACCTTACTAACGGAAGCTTCGTATTAAAAACGACAGACATCCAAGGCTTGGCTGGGATTCAGATACGGTACCTCGTTGTCGGGAGGTAACACTGTAGCGACCTCCGCCACGAAGTTTTTGGCAATACGAGAAACTTGGAACATTTTCACGTGAACCTGAACTGAACTACACTTTCCCGTCAAAGCGTAACTTCTATGAATGATGATGACGCTGGTCTTCTGTGACACTAGTGACGAGTGGTCGGTCGTTCATGAATTTGATACGTCGCATTGTCCCGGGCGACGTCCGTGATTTCGGTGGCAATGTTCGCTGTAAGCTTCTTCAATCTTGACTGAAAACTTCGCCTGGGGCAGGTTAGTTAGGTTAGGTGAACGCTAATTTCTAATCAAGATTAAATTCAATCAAAACAATTATTCTAATTCACTGTCAGATTATTGCACAACAAATAAACGCTAAGAAATCAGTATATTGGATATACACAAAATTAAACAGAAGAAAAAGAATTGGGCACGGTAACACATTCCGTACTCCTTGCTGCTGGTTTGAAATAGTTTGTCAACGTAAAGTTTTTACATGCAATGATGTCTGCAGGATCGAATTCATTTAAGTTCCTGTTGATTGGTTAACTACCACAACTTCTAAAATAGCAATACACGAAAATATGTCATCACCAACATACCTACTGAAATCGAGGCGACTATATATCAATGTTCCAGATTCTTGGCTTTCAAGTGCATCAGTGAAATGAGCTCGCAGAGTTCGTTGTTGTCGCCTAAAATTTATTTTTCTAGGAAACACTCGATTTATAAACGTTTAGGGTGAGGGGAGAGGGAAGAAAAACAATAAGTTTGTAACTTCAACATCGAATCGATTGAATGACTTAAATGAAATCGATAAAGGCAGATGCGAGTATATGTTACTAATACGCCTGTGTGTGTTTCAATGAAAAAGGAACTCCATGCAGTTCAGGGCTCACTTATGTTAACATTGCAGTGGTAGTAGGACGTGGAAATCCAGGTTCCTAGTTTTATACAGCTTCGGGCAATGATTTTTTTAATGTGTACTTAGAAAAGGCTCAACCGTGAACAGCTTTAATCCAAATTAATCGGCACGCTCATCGCCTGCGATTTAGGCAACACGCTGTTAGAGTAGATAGTGCGGTATTGCCTACGTTCATTCAAACCGCTATTCACCGAGGAAAGACGGTTCTCAGTAAACTGAGCACTTGAACTCAACCTTTAAAAATGTCACTGCCACTACGCCCAGGAAAGTTCGTAACGAAGGAAGGAAAGTAGTTCCACGTTTTAACGTTAAATTAACATTAAAAGTGTGAATACTTATATTTTTTATTTTTGTTTTCAAGCAATGTAAGTGTAATAATTAGTACATTAATTTTAACTTTTATATGGCAGAAGAATACACTACCTGCGTACAAGTAGATCTTAAGAGATTGTGGTTCATTTATTAGCGCTAAACACGTTAATAAAACTTTACAGGTTTCCGGAAGCCAGTATAGAAAGATCAAGAAAGGGTAATCCTGAACAACAATTTCTGTCTATATGAGCAAATATTTTGACGGAATGATGCATTCCTTTAGCGCGGTATCTTACGCCGCACTAAAACTTGCAAATAGACGGCTTGAC
>NQII01010657.1:7472-34702 GCA_002778355.1 Clitarchus hookeri
GTTAGCACTTTGTTTCTAGCTTGCTCTGTCAGCTACTTCTCGGTGTGTTTCCATATTTTCCTGTGATTTTCTGAATTGAGGCGAACTGCGTTTTTATATCTCGTGAAACCTATGCTCTCAACAGATCTCACGGGCTTGCTAGAAGCATATGGAGGTGGGTGGGTGAAGGGGGAAGGCCTAAGACGCAGGACATGTCTCACGGCGATCCACCACCTGCCTTGTGGCACGTGTCAACTGAGAGGCGCTCGCAAAGTGGGTCAGCGAGGCTTCAGTTCCAAAAGACGTCACACCTCAACTGAACAATGAAAAATTAATGTAATAACATCGCTAAAAATGTTTCCAAAACTCGGGTCACTAATCGAATTGCGAACTTCTTATCTTACCCTGATTCCTATATCCGATACCTAAAACATGCATTTCCCGTTTCTCCGAAACACTGAGCAAAATTACCAAATTTTTTCTAAGTCCGATAGAAAATTAATATTTATAATAGTTTCGGGTTACGAACTCGGGTCCCTACGCCATGCCTAACCGGTGGATATTGCTTAAACATTTATATCGGGTGTACGTAATAAGCCAGAAGATCGCGCACGAACCTCACTGACAAGCTTCGCAAACTGGCGTCGTTAATCGAATAGCGAACCATTAATTTTATTCTGATCCCTTAATTATTTTCCTAAAACTCTCATTTCGTCTTTAATATAAATTCGTGAAACATTATCCTATCGCTGGGTAAAAAGAGCAGACTTTTTTCTAACTTCGATAGAGAATTAATATATTTTTANTTTTCTAACTTCGATAGAGAATTAATATATTTTTATGGTTTTGGGTCTCAAACTGAGGGCTCCACGCCATGCTTAACTGATGGATAAGGCTGATATGTGTATATTACGTGCGTATAAGCACGTAAACAGACAAAAAATCACGTACAAAGTACGTTAAAAATGATTCGAAATTCGGGTCTTTAATAAAATTCAACCTCTTATTTCTTTCTGAAACCTGAATTATTCTCCTAAATTTCTTNTCCTAAAACTCTCATTTCGTCTTTAATATAAATTCGTGAAACATTATCCTATCGCTGGGTAAAAAGAGCAGACTTCTTTCTAACTTCGATAGAGAATTAATATATTTTAATGGTTTTGGGTCTCAAACTGAGGGCTCCACGCCATGCTTAACTGATGGATAAGGCTGATATGTGTATATTACGTGCGTATAAGCGCGTAAACAGACAAAAAATCACGTACAAAGTACGTTAAAAATTATTCGAAATTCGGGTCTTTAATAAAATTCAACCTCTTATTTCTTTCTGAAACCTGAATTATTCTCCTAAATTTCTTNATTCGAAATTCGGGTCTTTAATAAAATTCAACCTCTTATTTCTTTCTGAAACCTGAATTATTCTCCTAAATTTCTTATCTAGTCCTCAATATATATTACTCCCACCACTGGGTAAAAATAGCAAAAATATTTCTAAGCCCGATAGAAAATTAATATTTTTCTGGTTTTGGGTCTCGAACTGGAGGCTCTACGACATTCTTAAACAATGGATATTGCTTAAATATTTATATCGAGTGCTGATAATAGCATAATTAGTCAGAAAATCTGTACAAAGTTCGTTAAAAATGATTCAATGTGACACTATTAGGTTTGGGAAGCCAATGTAACTTGCGCTTTACCCCACCTGTGGAGAATATAGGGTGACTTATAGTGTCATAGTTAATTCCTCCAGGCATAGACTATAAGGTGCCTAGAAGGTTGACGGGTGTTCAGTAATGTAGTATTTTGCTGTTTCATTTTGAAGGACGAATATATTGTCTCGAGTTTGAACAAAAAACAACATAGAGCAACACTTCCAAGGTGTGGTACTCTATTCTGGCTACTCGTATTAACTGTGTACGACTTCGGGGTGGAGGGGGGGCTTCTCTGGACGGCGACTGCAAACTTAACTCTGCTGTGGGTGCTGGTAAGCTGTCATCTGGGGATGAGCTCTGGCGAAGTGGTAGGCCTTGGAAAAATGCCCGCATTTGGTGTCGTCTCCCCTTGACTGCTCTACTGGCGTACTGATGTGGCCAGGGGTCCGATCCCCCCGGGCAAACACTCTCTGCACGACTGCTCCCTCGAACTCTGCATGGTAATTGACTGACTCTCGAACTAACCTCTCGGCTCGGTAATGAAGAACTGAACCCCTCTTCTCCACAAGGAGGCTTATATGCCCTGTAGCTTCCTTCCCTAATTGTCGGCACGTGTTGCCTTGTTGGGGGGAGGGGTGGTGGGACGAAAACAGAACAATGCCTTTCACAAAACGTGCCCTGGTTCCTGAAGGTTGGGGGCAGAGGGGAAGGTGGCACCTTGCCCCTAGCTTACTCGGTGATTATTGGTGACCACCTCGTGAGACCAATCGTCTTTCCACAACGCCTCACAGGCGAGGCATATCTGCACTTCATGCGGGCGACTCTGCCTCCCTTGTTCTAAGAGGTGCCTTTAGTGGTGCGAAGGGTTATGTGGCTGCTACATGCTGATGCTCCAGCTTACTTCTGCATTACCGTGCGGAGGTATCTGGAGGTCTTCCCGGACGATGGATCGAACGAGGTGATCCAGTTGCATGGCCCGCTCGGTCGCCAGACTTCACTTTAGATTTATACCTGTGGGGGTACCTGAAAGGTAATGTGAATACGAAAGCTATGCCGGACGTCCAGACACTTGAACAACACATTCATGCTGTCTGTGACGCCATTAGGGTGCAGGATGGCATATTTGAATGTGTGCGGCAGTCGCTGCTTAGGAGCGTATACGCATGCTTGGATGCCCGTGAGGCCCACTTCAAACACGTCATATAACGGTGGCCTCATGGCAGCATGTCGTGCACTGCATTATACTGTACAGGAATTATGAATTAATAAATTGCCTCTAGTATAGAAACCGTGCATTTCCCGACAAATGTCCATATTATGTTTTTTGCTCCTTATCCTCTCAAGGATCGTCTACTGCAGTTTGTCCACATTGCTCAAAATCACCCTTTCTACAAAGGGTTGGCAGCCCCAACAGAAAAGGTTCTGGTCCTCCTAATCAGGAGTTAACGCTTTAGACTGGTACACTGACCGCGTAAAAAACACTAAAGCCTACACTCTGNCTGGTCCTCCTAATCAGGAGTTAACGCTTTAGACTGGTACACTGACCGCGTAAAAAACACTAAAGCCTACACTCTGAATCCACAGAGTATTGAAAAAATATTAATGCAAGAGACGTGGAGGGCCTAACTCGTGAAGATGACGGTAATGATGGAAAAATACACTTAAGAGAATAAACGACAAAATGACACAATGTGAAAAAATATAAATCGTCAAACCTTAACAAATATATATATATTTTTTTTATTAATTTCACCCTCTTTGGGGTACGATGAAACAGTCATTTCTTTGAGTGTTGCTCCTTCCTTTGCACCCAGTACTTCTTCATTCTTTCAGATCTTCTTCTTCTTCTCTCCTCATCTGAGATGAAGGGTTTCGACCTTATTTTAGATTTTTCTTGGAACCTTATCCCTTCGTCTTTAAATTTGATCTGTACTGTTCTATCAAGCAATAACTTTTCTGTAGTTTTTAATTCTCTTAGGTCTTTTTCAATTTCTGTGAACCAATTAGGCTTCGTTTTGCGGTTACGGAAGAAATCAAAAATTTGTTTAGTTAATCTATTAGAATTCATTCTGAGAAGATGTCCATAAAATTTTAGTCTCCTTTCGCGCATAGTATCTAAGAGTTTATATGTTTAAAATTTTTTTTTTCTGAAGGTTTGTTAGGCTAGTTAGAAAGCACTGTGAAACAATTTCGAATAGGTTTAATCAGGGGACTAACGTAAGGTGATTTCCATGTATGGAGTCGCTAGGGAATTAAATTTTGGCAATGAGAGTCGTATTCAGATCCCAGGTAGGCCATGTATATATGTATTGTCTTCAAATACAAGTTTAATGTTTTGGAGCATGTAAGCCGTCCTTCGCTCGCGGTTAGAACGTCAACATAAAGGGAAGCGCTAATAAGGAACAAATTGAACAAATATATAAGAATAATAATTTTCATTATAGTGGCCGTTAAAATTTCGTTAGTACGATTAATATCTATAGGAACAAAAATGAAAATCCTGTCCATCGTCTTTACAGAATGGTTAATCGTCACTTGCTCGTAGTGTGTAGTAAAATGTGAACTATGCATATAAAGACACTATCATCAGTAGCTATAATAGTCCTTTTCTTGCTGGTTAACNTACCGCTCTAATGCGCCTAATGCGTCACACGTCAAATACATAGGTCGGTATTCGAACTGTGGACCCAATATCACTCTATATCATCTTTATTCTTCGTCCAAATTTTATCAACAGTCTTCCTTTTTGTGTTTTATACCCCGTACATTTATACCGAATTTATTCCAGCGATTTTTAATAAAGTGTCACTTAGGTATTTCTTCCACAGAAAGCCAGTGGTGTGCATATCTTCGTTTTGGCGCAGGTATAGGGCACAGGAACTAAGAGCCGTCCGACATCATGGTTGACATCACAGGCGCAGCGAGCGGACGCGCACAGGAAGTCTTTTAGTGTCTTTAGCGATCATGTTGAGATGTCATAATGGCCATCTTTGTTACTCTTGGCGGAGGGAAAGGGTTTAGGGGTTGTATGGGGGGTGTATGGTAGGGGGGGTCTATAGGTGTATGGTAAGAGGGAAGAGGCCTGCTGGTAAAAGAAGCGAGTCCTACAAATCCTTCTAATGGCTCGAAAATTGCCTTTCGGGGGCTCGTTCTTGCAAATGATGAAACTC
This sequence comes from Clitarchus hookeri, assembly GCA_002778355.1. Taxonomy (NCBI): domain Eukaryota; kingdom Metazoa; phylum Arthropoda; class Insecta; order Phasmatodea; family Phasmatidae; genus Clitarchus; species Clitarchus hookeri. Next base: position 12,274 of record NQII01010657.1, read on the forward strand.
GGTGTTTTTTTGAGAAAAAGAAACAGGAAATTTTGAGGAGAAAAGGGATTTTTGTATGAAAAAAGGCCGATTTCAAGGGAAAAATAGTCGATTTTAAGGGAAAAACTAAAAATTTTAAAGAAAATTCCAAAATGGCGGACGGATCCTGAATCCAACTCCTGAAACCTGTCTTAAAGTAATCTATATTATACTACAAATATGCACGTATAAATAATTTTTATTTATTTTGTGTATTTAATACAGCGCTTACAGGCCCTGAAGATCATGCGCTGCCTTGACAAGTTGCTTCACTCTCAGCCGGTCTAATGCTTCCTTCCTCCACTCCGTCGACTCCCAACTATTTTAGGTCCTATTCCAACTCATCCCGTAATCGTAGCCTTGGTCTTCCAAGATGTATAAATTAAAATAAATAGAATATAAAAACTGATAGGGACACTGTTAAAATCTCGAGTTTTGGGGGAAAATAATTTGTGGCATAATATATAACAAAACACCACAGCATAATGTCACAGCTATGTTTAGATGATTTTTTCCCCTTACGCTTCTCATAAGAATATTTGGTGTTTATTGTTGACGTAATAAAATCCCGAATGGCTGAGTCAAATAAAAATGAATCTGAATTCGATGACATTATAAGGGTACTTTTTAGGGTTGAAATGTGGAAAATACATGTTGGGATAGACTGCACTTAGCTAGTTTCCTGGGGGAAATAACAATCTTTCATAGTGAACTTGTAATTGATCTAAAACTGCTGATTAAAATTTATTTGCCCGTTTTCCGTCTTCATGTATGAAGACAGAGACAAGTCATTAAATCCGATTTAATAATTTTTATAGTTCGTCTTACAGATGTTTCAATCCCCCAGGTGCCCTGAAATGTTGAGTTGACCAATTGCAAAACTCGGATGAATTGTATAAACTTACAAATTTGATGAATTGTTCAGGGTAGCTTGTGGTGATACATGCTCTCTGAGATGTGAATAACGTTACGGTTATGACATATTGGTTCATTTTTGGGCGTAGTTAAATGTTGAATTGTCCGACAATCGGGGCATGTGACTGTTCAAAACTAACACGGCTTCCGCGAAGGATCAAGACTTTTGTTTTGAAAACTGTACAATTATGCATGGGTATCTGCGGTAATTGTGTTCCGAAAGTGGGTTTTTTTCGTCAGTGTTCATGCCTAGGACTGCCACACTGAGAATTTTCGACGAATTCTGCAGCTGTGAGCCTGGGTACNCAGGTGCCCTGAAATGTTGAGTTGACCAATTGCAAAACTCGGATGAATTGTATAAACTTACAAATTTGATGAATTTTTCAGGGTAGCTTGTGGTGATACATGCTCTCTGAGATGTGAATAACGTTACGGTTATGACATATTGGTTCATTTTTGGGCGTAGTTAAATGTTGAATTGTCCGACAATCGGGGCATGTGACTGTTCAAAACTAACACGGCTTCCGCGAAGGATCAAGACTTTTGTTTTGAAAACTGTACAATTATGCATGGATATCTGCGGTAATTGTGTTCCGAAAGTGGGTTTTTTTCGTCAGTGTTCATGCCTAGGACTGCCACACTGAGAATTTTCGACGAATTCTGCAGCTGTGAGCCTGGGTACATCTTGTGCAGCTTTGTGTTCTGTTGTAAAAAGACAGCACCGATGAATAGCCTTAGTAGATTGAGGTCCTACTATGGACATTAGAGTCTTTAAGGGCTTCGGTTATGGCGATATGTTTGGTGAAATTGTTGTTTCAGGTGTAGTTGATGATACTGATTAAATTAATTTGTATACTTTATGTTTTTGGTATATGTCTATTTATATTGCCATATTTTCAACTATGATTTTAATAAATTTATTTTGCTCAGTCTGTACCTACTGCATTAGTATTCAGTCTAATTTATGTATAATTTTCACAATATTCATCTGTGTAATAATTTTTAATCTCGTTTTGTTTATTTTTGTCAAAAAATTAGAAATTTTTTTCAGTTAAACGATATTCTTAATTTTTAAGAATGTTTGTCTATATTTTTTTTTGTAACACCAATGCTGAAATTAGGTTTATCATATCTTAAACCATTTTTTCTTCTGTAAATCATATTAAACTTTTTTTTTATTTACCAAGAGTTTTTTGGTTCAAAGACTTTCGAAATTCCTGATAATCCATTATTACTTGCATCACTATTATCATGACTTCCAATTTTACATTCAGCTATTTTTCGGTTAGTAACATTAATATTTTAAACATTATATCCCAGGGTTATTAGTTTTAGGTCAAATAGTTTAAGAAATTCCTAGTAGGTCATGATAACTTTCATCACTATCATCATGACTTTAAATATAAAAATTTGATATAATAATTATGTATAAGAGAATTATCAATAAATTTCATGTACTAAATTTTAATTTTTATATCGCATTACAGATGCTTATAAATATATATTCAGTTACCTGTAATTCATTGATTAAAGCCGTATATTATTTTCATAATCAGCTTCATGAATTTTTTCTACAAATTTTTCCGTGAACACTTTACCCAATAAAATATTTTTAACTTTAATTTTTTATACATTAAAAAAATAAATTTTACAATTTTTTTTAAATTAAATTATATAATGTTTAAGTCTTTGGAATATAAATGTTTCCAACACCAAAAAACAATCTTATGTTTTCGCAGTAAACGAAGGTGTTTTTTTACTGATTGTGCTGATGACAGTAAATTTTTTATTGAAATGTTAGAAGTGAGGTGAACTGCTATTGAATATTATCCCATTTTGCAATTCAGCAAAAGAAAAATAACATAAAGACACCAGACGTTAAATAGTTTTTTATTACGGGAAATTTTTAGAGAAAGGAGTTTAAAGATGCAATATTATCAGTTTCGAAGTTAAATATGAATATTCTTATACTCAATAAGGTATTAGATATCCTGATACTGCTGTATTTTGGATTAATATACACCAAAGAGCCAAAAAAACTGGTATAGGCGTGAGTATGAAAATAACAGAGGTATGGAACCAATCACAGTAACGCGATGCGGTCGAAAGCTAGATCGGTTACTGCTGCTACAATGGCAGGTTATCAAGATTTATGTGCGTTTGAACGTGGTGTTATAGTTGGCGCACGAGAGATGGGAGAGATGGGACATAGCATCTCCGAGGTAGCGATAAAATTTGGATGTTCGCGTACGACCATTTCACGAGTGTACCGTGAATATCGGGAACCCGGTAAAACATCACATCTTCGACATCGCTGCGGAAAAAGATCGTGAAAGAACGGGACAAACGACGACTGACGAGAATCATTAAACATGACAGACGTGCAACCCTTTCTAAAATTAGTGCTGATTGGATTTGTGGACTGCCCTGCAGGATTCATGGTGTGAATTGCCTCCCGCATACCTTCAGACATTAGTCGAGTCCATGCCACGTCGTCATGCGGCACTTCTGCTAGCTCCTGAGGAGGGGGGGGGGGTCTACACGATATCAGGAAGGTGTACCAGTTATTTTTGGCTCTTCAGCGTATATGAGTATGGCGATAAATATGTTTATGAATCTATACTCAATCACTGTAGTGTCAAAAATATTTATTTTAAAAACCTGAATTTTTTTAAAGGAAAATTCGAACTCAGCTTTTGATGTTGTTTTCTATCATACAGTAATTTTCCATCTATTGATTTTAGAAACTAAAAATTTGAATTAAATCGAAATTATCGAAATAATGAACTTATCGCAAACCAGTTGAAGATCTAATTGGCTAGAATACCTTGGCATGTAATTAAACCCTTATGTATACGAAACGCTTGGTTAAAAAGTTTGACAACTTTCAAAAACATATTTTAATAACCCTGTTGAAGATGAGAATATATGCAATGTTCATTTAATAAGTATTATTAATACCACTTTTCAAGTTTAAAAACGGGAAAATACTCAACTTTGTATTAAATCTTGTTAAATTTTGTAATTGAAATTCGACGCTAATGATTGTTGTAAACGTATGGAAATCTAGCCAAGTATCAAAATATTTAATAAATCTGTGTAATCANATTCGACGCTAATGATTGTTGTAAACGTATGGAAATCTAGCCAAGTATCAAAATATTTAATAAATCTGTGTAATCGAAATAAATATTTCTTGAAAAATGTGATTACTTAATAAATAAAAATTTAATTTTGGGAAACTTAATAACGTGTAGATGGTTTTCTATAGTAACGCCTATTTAAAATGGGAGGTAATTTGATTCCAAATATTGGATTTATATATGCTTTTGAATGTTACGAAATTTTTGTTGAACTTGATAATAAGTTTACAGTGATTTTACATAAAATAACATAAAAATGTGTAAATATCATTAAACAGGTGATATTAATTTTTTTTTAGAATATTAACGTGATATGTATTTAACTTTTCTCATATTCCCAATTTTTTTTTTAATTTAGTTTAAAATTTTTAAATAAAATTTGTATTAAACAAATTATAGATCAGCTGCTTGCAAATTTAAATTACTCAAATGAGTTAAGAAAAAGAACGAGCTTGAATTAATTAAAAAGTAAAGCTTCAAATTTTTTTATTAAAAATACTTTTTTTAGAGTCTGATGAAATATTTATAATTATTCATCATGCATGCTTCATCATATCTCAGTTCTTTACCAGAACATTCCTTAACAATACTGAGCTATTTTTTTTAAGGAGATTTGGGTTTCATGTGTGGTAGATAAAATGTTTGTTCTAAATTACACTTTCAAGAATTTTTTTTAATGAGTGTTTGAAGCAAAATGTGGAAAACAAAAATCCTTAGCATAGTAAGAGGCACGATTTGAGTATTTTAACATACAAAAAATAATAACATTTCATAAAAAATTTAGAAAAATGTTGTTACAGCTGACAATTTGAAACAACTATATAAAACGGAGTGAGCTACAGAATGGTTAAAGAAAACATTTTTCTCTTGATTGGGTATACGTGGTCATCTTACGTGGACTCCCTAACATGAAAATTATCAACTGGAAAATTTCTAGTCGGTAAAATAAGTTTTTTGGGGAATAATGTTTAGTGCAAATAAATCAATTGAACCTGCCAATTCGCGCAATATTGTTTCCTTGCATGAAAAATTGAAAATAGTAAATAAATTTTGTAATACCTATAAATGATGCATTCAGCGCTAATTTTAGAATGCAAAAATTCTTCACAGATAAATTAATAAAAGCCAATCATACTAACGTTTTATTCAGACAATCCCGATACTTAGGGTTCACATACAAAACATTATCATAGACACCAGGTGTTTATCCGCCATGTTATCGAGGCTGATGTTTGAGTTTATAAACCTGGAAACATTAATATGTTGTTCCGTCCTGGTATTAAATTTACTTTACTGACGCAATAAAGCGAACGAAAATTGTTTTTTTTTATTTCTATGTTTCCATGCACATATTTCAATAGATGGCATGTAATACATCGGCGAGTAATATTCCGTGCAATTCCCCAAACGAAAAAAAAGCGGAGGATTGCTGTACAAATCGCCTTGGAAACAAATCACCCACCGCGAATTCCAAACAGTACATGACCACGTGACATCGAATGGTGTTAAATTATTCACATCACACCGATGCGTGCNATTCGACGCTAATGATTGTTGTAAACGTATGGAAATCTAGCCAAGTATCAAAATATTTAATAAATCTGTGTAATCAAAATAAATATTTCTTGAAAAATGTGATTACTTAATAAATAAAAATTTAATTTTGGGAAACTTAATAATGTGTAGATGGTTTTCTATAGTAACGCCTATTTAAAATGGGAGGTAATTTGATTACAAATATTGGATTTATATATGCTTTTGAATGTTACGAAATTTTTGTTGAACTTGATAATAAGTTTACAGTGATTTTACATAAAATAACATAAAAATGTGTAAATATCATTAAACAGGTGATATTAATTTTTTTTTAGAATATTAACGTGATATGTATTTAACTTTTCTCATATTCCCAATTTTTTTTAAATTTAGTTTTAAATTTTTAAATAAAATTTGTATTAAACAAATTATAGATCAGCTGCTTGCAAATTTAAATTACTCAAATGAGTTAAGAAAAAGAACGAGCTTGAATTAATTAAAAAGTAAAGCTTCAAATTTTTTTATTAAAAATACTTTTTTTAGAGTCTGATGAAATATTTATAATTATTCATCATGCATGCTTCATCATATCTCAGTTCTTTACCAGAACATTCCTTAACAATACTGAGCTATTTTTTTAAGGAGATTTGGGTTTCATGTGTGGTAGATAAAATGTTTGTTCTAAATTACACTTTCAAGAATTTTTTTTAATGAGTGTTTGAAGCAAAATGTGGAAAACAAAAATCCTTAGCATAGTAAGAGGCACGATTTGAGTATTTTAACATACAAAAAATAATAACATTTCATAAAAAATTTAGAAAAATGTTGTTACAGCTGACAATTTGAAACAACTATATAAAACGGAGTGAGCTACAGAATGGTTAAATAAAACTTTTTTCTCTTGATTGGGTATACGTGGTCATCTTACGTGGACTCCCTAACATGAAAATTATCAACTGGAAAATTTCTAGTCGGTAAAATAAGTTTTTTGGGGAATAATGTTTAGTGCAAATAAATCAATTGAACCTGCCAATTCGGGCAATATTGTTTCTTTGCATGAAAAATTTAAAATAGTAAATAAATTTTGTAATACCTATAAATGATGCATTCAGCGCTAATTTTAGAATGCAAAAATACTTCACAGATAAATTAATAAAAGCCAATCATACTAACGTTTTATTCAGACAATCCCGATACTTAGGGTTCACACACAAAACATTATCATAGACACCAGGTGTTTATCCGCCATGTTATCGAGGCTGATGTTTGAGTTTATAAACCTGGAAACATTAATATGTTGTTCCGTCCTGGGATTAAATTTACTTTACTGACGCAATAAAGCGAACGAAAATTGTTTTTTTTTATTTCTGTGTTTCCATGCACATATTTCAATAGATGGCATGTAATACATCGGCGAGTAATATTCCGTGCAATTCCCCAAACGAAAAAAAAGCGGAGGATTGCTGTACAAATCGCCTTGGAAACAAATCACACACCGCGAATTCCAAACAGTACATGACCACGTGACATCGAATGGTGTTAAATTATTCACATCACACCGATGCGTGCNCACCGCGAATTCCAAACAGTACATGACCACGTGACATCGAATGGTGTTAAATTATTCACATCACACCGATGCGTGCATAATAGGCCGGGATTAAAACGTGACGTATTGCTTACACAGAACATTGAAGGAATTTTTTTCCTGCAGGAAACCAAACAGGCAAACTGCAGCTAATCTTCTAAAAGGAGATTATCCCCCGTTTGTTTGACGTGATGGCGAACAAAGCGGCGCCGATCGCTGTTCGCTATGGCCACTCATGTCTCCCGGCGTGTATTATTTTCAAAGATACTTCGGGATTTTGTTGCCAGGGTTCGTTTGTGATTGTTCTGCAAACTCTCCATTCTCTACCTCCATTGTGCAGACACGCTACTTTGGTGCTTCATCGAAAAGGTTCCGGTGAAGCGAGGCGATTACGAAAAATTGTTCTATTGCAAGCAATTAGCCCTCATTTTTTTTCAACGTCTAATTCCCTTTCATTCGTTTTATTCGCTACATTTATATGTATTTCAGTTGGCTTGTGAAAACAAGTTTCATCAGATTTGTCACAAATATAATCTCTACAAGCGTAAGCAATATTTTCACTAAGCCTTTATGAACTAATTAGAGGAAATAATTCATGCCGATATAAANATCTCTACAAGCGTAAGCAATATTTTCACTAAGCCTTTATGAACTAATTAGAGGAAATAATTCATGCCGATATAAACATAGTGAACAAATTTTTTTTTTTTTCAAATAAATTACTTGTTTTCTGGGTTACCGAACATGTAACTAATCAATAAAATAATTATCAGTACTATTCTACGNTTCAAATAAATTACTTGTTTTCTGGGTTACCGAACATGTAACTAATCAATAAAATAATTATCAGTACTATTCTACGACCGCGATTAAGATATATCAGTATTAAGTGGCTAGGTACTGGCCAACACAAATGCATCTACTACGTATCTGTTTCAATGCGCCTAAAATATTACCACAAAGCGGCTTCATTGGACCGATGAAATTCAAACAAGAGATGCTCTTAGTCTCGGAGACAGGTGGATAGAAACGTGTCTGAATTGTTTGTATGTGGATTTTATCGTTTTGTAACACCTTTACCATCCAATTATATTCCGGTTGAATTCACGACAATCTATTTACGACGTTACAATCTCTCCGCACCCCCCCCCCTTCCCCAAGGTTTAGTTTGGAGACGCACATGCAACGTAAACGCTGTAAAACTTCAAATTGAAAGCCTAAGTCGCAATAAACCGAGAGATGTACTTAAAATTAATCACAACTTTAAATTAAATCATTTTCAGGCTTTACATTATGACATATTTACTAGCCTGTAAATTTTTTATGGCGGTCTTTTAATTAAATTTTGCAGATACTATTAAGTTCATTGATGATTCACATTTCAAACAACGTTTCAAACATTTAAATATTTATTATACTGATACAGGTTTTGTTCGAACAACTCGCAGCAATTTCTTTCTCGCACCTGGTTTTTGAGAATACCTCGAATACAACGCGCTGTGCTCCAAGAACCAACATTCTTACACGGGAGAGACAATATCATATTCTNTTGAGAATACCTCGAATACAACGCGCTGTGCTCCAAGAACCAACATTCTTACACGGGAGAGACAATATCATATTCTATTGTCGGGTAGTTTCCTAGGTGTGCAGCTTTTGTTTCCCCTCCTCCACTTACCATAATGGCGTAAATTATTACAGCGTCAGTTGACGATTCTGGATTCGAATCCCGGGTATGGCATGAAAGTTTTGCGTCATATATTTGGGTGTAGTTTCGTTTGCAAGTCACCCTTTCATGAGCATACCGGCATAAAGAGGAGATGTTCCCATGCCATACCCCTTTCTGTTCGTCCTGTGGTCGGTTATATCTAGGGAAGGTTTACTCAGTGGTTTAGTGAAAGAAAACAGCTTGGCCCGTGAGTACAAAACTATACATTCAAGAATGCTGATTTTATAAATGCTACGTATTCGTGTTGAGGCACAAATAAAATCGTATCGCTAAAATAAGGTTCAGCATGGCAACAAATATTTGTATTATTTTTAAATAAATACAATGGAAAAAAAGGTTTTATTATGCCCCATTCTTTGTATGGATAATATATACACCTTACAGGCGATTTTTATTTATAACATAAGATATAACAGTATGTCCCATTGTGTAACCAGGGCTGCCAAAAATTTAAAACGACAAGAGTAAGGACATAAGAAAGACCATATTTTCAGGTAGCATTATAATAGTGAATTATTTTGGTACCAAAATCATCATTGTAATATGTAATACATGTAAACTACCCAGAAAAAATCTATCTTTTTTTTCTTCTGTGCATGATTAGCTGGTCCAGCAGACTAGTTAAAGCACACACTGCCTCTATACCAAAAGTTGGGAGAAGAAAATTATTTTAAAAGTTTATGAAGTTTATTTGTAAAATACAACCAGTACGAGTTAAACGACACACTACTCTGACAAGGGTTACAGACAAGGTATAAAACTTCAAATAAATATCTTTCAATTAAAGTATAGGGCGTGACCGTAACACCGGATCATTCTAGTTATTTAGAAATAACGTTATAGTCACGTCATGTTGGTGTGTACACAGCCTACTTATTATTTGTACACACATTTACTGTTTCTATGTATGTTTGTGTGTAAAAAAAGGACGAAATAGCAGTTTTCAGTGAAAATATATACATATAGTAGTAGGAGTATGTTCAGTCTGGCACAAGGACTGAGGGTTGTAGCGCCGTACGGCATTGTGTTTTTGCACTTCATGCTCCATCATTCCGTCGTGGCTGTCTGTCATTCCATCTTGCCCGCAATTATGTTTCCCAATTACTCACCGTCGCATCTGCCGCATGCTGTAGTTCTCTCGTATTCCGCTAGAGTGCATCACTGATCCCTGTATCATTGTTTATTACTGCTAGAGTGTGCTACCCTATTACTCACTTTAGTTAGTCCCCGCCGTCTTGTTTCCACTTGTCCATCGCCTGCTAGGGGCGCTGGTTTCGCTCTCTCGCGGCTGCCATGTTGATACTAGAGTTAGCCGCTAGGGGTGCTGCTTTTGTTTGTTTTGGACCTCAAAATTCTATTTGGAGGAAGGCGGAATCGAACAGGTGAACCTCGGGTCAGCATACAGACACCTTAGACCACTCAGCTATCGGGACGTGTGGTGGGACAAGAGTTTAAAAGAATTAGGAAACGAATAAATATTATTTTGTCGTAATTATTCCAATGTGTAGTAATAATTTTTTTATATTAGTTTTTTTTATCAGAGACTTATAAAGATAAGCAATAAGTGTTTTTTTTCGTATAGTTGAAATTCTTTTTTAAATATGTTTTCTTTTTAATATTTATTTTTAAGAATAATTTTTAATTTTTGAAATATTATGAAGATGTGTACCTTAGAAATAAAACAGATATTTATTACATTTTTTATTAATTTAGGTTACTGGAGTTGAGTTTGCGAACATGAATGGATAGGCAGGGCAGCTGACCTTGTCAAAACAATCGTAAAACGACCAGACATCTAAAAATCGATTCTTTAAAAATAATTCAAATTATTTTATTTAAATTAATTTTATTTCTGTGAATTTAAAATTTTAATTTTATTCTGACAAATTAGGTAAACATGAAATAAAATACTATTTTAATCATAGGTATTTTTTTATTCAATTAATTTATTACAGTCCCTCTTACCGTCGAAAAAATATCAATATTCTTCAATATATATGCATCTCAATATATGCTACTATGTTGTAGGTTACAATATTTTATGAATCTCGCTATTCACACTCGTGTTGTCCTTGTGCGAAAATATTGTGACATTTATTATACAAACACAATGTGCAGGGCGGGTTATGTAGGTAACTACACTTTTCAGGACATTTACCGAAGTCACAAGAGACCGGCTTGCAGCAAACCTGGTACAAACCTTGAGAAATGCACTTCGCTTTTACAGGTCTTTGGATGTCCAAGTAAATGGTCGCTACGGCTGAACTGCTTGCCGCATCCGTCACACAAATATGGCATACAACAGGGATTCTTGAAACAATGCCATCTTTCATAGCGCCGTACACTGCCGCAAAATGCAAATTTCTTATCACTAAAGTGACACTGATGACTACGCAGTGGTTCAGGCAAATACTCCGACGAACCTGTTGGAGATGTATGTGCTGCGCCTAAAGAAGCAGGTAACGACGGCAATGGTGTTCTAGGTACCGTAGCCGAAAAGTTCGATGGCTCCATTAACGATTTCGTAGGCGTCACAGCTGAAGAAGTCGATGGTACTGTGCCATCTGTAGATGATCATGGTGCACTGGTGGCAGTAGATGCTGGTAGTGATTTAAGTGTTACAGCTGAAGAAGTAGATGGCGCCATACCAATCTGAAACGATGGCACTGCACTCGTGGAATTAGAAGCTGCAAGTGATGTAGGCATTACAGCTGAAGAAGTCGATGGCGCTGGTAAAACAGGAGACATCTCATTCGATGAAGAAATCGATGATGAGAAAGCATCGGTTGTAATATCCACTCCACTTTAACGTAACTAGCCATGGATTACCTGGCGTACAAGCAAGCCGAGACGATTCACCTTTCACATTAGCCGATGCCAAACTAAGCCTCTCAGCTAACCCCCCATTGCTTATAATATACACGTATGCAAGCCCTATGACATCATATAGACTTTGAACCAATCGTATTACACCATAAATACATTGATCGGACACCGAGCAGCCAACACCGAGTTGCAACGTGACTGCAGCTGGTCAATCGCATGCAGGCATTGAGACATCACATGCATGGACAGGCAGGGCAGCTGACCTTATCAAAGTTTAAAAAAATCTGTGCTTGCACGGCAAGAGCAGTGTCAGCACCTGCACGGTGTTAGGTAACTGGAGTCTGCACTTGTACGTCCTTCCACATCGTTTTCACAATTTACATGTCAGATATCCTAAGTCAACATGGGTGGGAAAAGTAGTGTTAGCATTTTCACAGGTCTGCTTCTGCATGGTGTCAGGTAACTGCACAAGTGAAAGCATAGGTGCTTCAAAGTCGTTTTCACACATTCTCGGTGATTTAAAGGTGTAATTTTCCATAGACGAGAAGGTATATAAAAACTTTGAATTATTTCGATCTAAATATTCTTTTACGAAATCAAATGTGCAGTAGGCCATAACCCCCCCCCCCCNTTTAACTGTTAATGCGATAGTGCATTACAGGTAGGACCCTGTAAAAAATATGAGAGTATTAATACTTAGCACCGCACTCACCACCACAATCAGCACCAAAATGAGCACAGGCACGACAATCAGCATCACACACACCACAATCAGCTCCACAATCAGCCCCACACACTACAATCAGCACCAAATGCACCACAATCAGCACCACATGCACCTCGAACAGCACCACACATGCCACTATCAGCACCAGGGACACCACAATCTGCACAACAAGCACCACAATAAGAACCGCACGCACCACAATAAGCACCGCAAGCACCACAATCAGCACCACATTCAACACAATCAGCACCACACGCACTACAGTCAGCACACCATGCACCACAAGCACCACAATGAGCACCACACTCACCACAATCATTTGTCATTTATGGGTCATTAGGGGCTACGGTGTAGATTAGCAGAGCATAAAGAAAGGATGTTAGGTTATGAGTTGGTTTTAACTCTATAGGTGCTTGGTACACTTGAGATATGCTTGATGGTATGATTGACATGTTGGTTGGTAAGGTTGAATTATGTTATTCTTGCGTCATAGAAGATGTTATGGCTGGTACAATGGGTGGTATAGTATCAGTCGATATGTTATGTTGAAAGATGGTAAGGGTTATTGTGATATGGGCTGGCCTTGAATGTATAGTTGCTTGGGTAGCAGTGATGGTGCCTGATTTTCTACTTGGCCATATTATATTTTAAATATAATTCTGCTTGATCCGACTGTTTATTTGTATGTATAAGGTGAACGTCACTGGAAGTACAGATTGACCACAGTCTGTTTGAAGTGCGTTTCTGATGTCTGGAAATGTCAAATTCTCTAAGTGGCTGAAAAAATGCTAGACATGTAGGACATGTGAATGCTTAGAATAAGTATGATTATTATCTGGACAATGATAGGCTAGGTTATGTTAGGATACTTTTTTTCTGTATTTGGTAAATTAGGTTAGTTAGGATTGGTTTTTTTAGGGTTGNTTGGTAGGTTAAGTTATGTTAATTTGACAGATGGTAGGGATCTTTGTGTTTCAGTTGGTCTGAACTCTATAGTTTCTCTAAACTTGAGTTATAGTGGGCGGAACCTTGAATGTCAACGTGCCTACTTGCGAGTATATAAGGAGCTGGGTTCCAGTTTGGAAGATTAGTTTGACAGTGACAGTCGTGAAAGACACTTTGTCTCAGCTCATAAGCAACTTCAGAATATTTTTTTAGTGTTTTTGTACTAATATATTTTAATAAATTTAAAACGCAAAATTTAAAATTGTTTTATTACTAACCCTATATCGTACCAGTCTGTTTTCGTTAAAAACATCACCATGAAGCAAATATATAGGCTAATCACTATGGTTTTAAAGTGCTTAAAAATAAATTCCTGGAGCTATAAATGATACTTGCAAACTGAGTTTCATGAGCCTAACCCTAAACATTCGTAAATTACACTGAAGAGTCACAAAAATTGGTACACCTGCCTAATATCGTGTAACCTCCCCCCCCCCCAACGGCGATCATGCAGAAGTGCCGCAAGACGACGGGGCATGGATTCGACAAATGTCTGGAGGTATTCAGGAGGCAATTCACACCATGAATCCTGCAGGGTAGTCCACAAATCCAATCTGCGCCAATTTGAGAAAGGGTTGCACGTCTCTCACGTTTAATGATTCTCATCAGTCGTCGTTTGTCCCTTTCTTTCGCGATCTTTTTCCGGCCGCAGCGATGTCGAAGATTTTATGTTTTACCGGATTCCCGATATTTATGGTACACTCGTGAAATGGTCGTACGCGAAAATCCAAATTTTATCGCTACCTCGGAGATGCTATGTCCCATCTCNTATAACACCACGTTCAAACTCATTTAAATCTTGATAACCTGCCATTGTAGCAGCAGTAACCGGTCTAGCTGCCGACCGCATCACCTTAATCTGATTGGTTCCATACCTATGTTATTTGCATACGCACGCCTATACAAGTTTTTTTTTTGCTATTCAGGATATATTCGCCTACCTAAATGCCTGTACATATTCGCTTGCTTACAACCTGACTTTCGAAAAAATGTGGTCTGCAACATAATTATTTAAAAAGAATATGTGTAAACAATCAATGTGGGCATATGCACATATAATTCAGACGCCGATTGAAAATAACGAAATGTTTTTAATATAACTTTTGCGTTTAAAAAGTTTGTAAAAGTTTGAATACCATGAATTTAATCTAAAAAAAGCTCTCAAATGAATGTTGTCATGAGCCATATATGCATTGATTGAAAAAATATATAACAAAATATTTAATACACTAATGTAATTGTACGAAGGAATGATAACCTCTTCGTTGGTGTCTATTGTAGCAGATTTAAGAAAACTTTCCTATCGTTGTTTAGGTAGCTTAGTGTTTGGAGTACCCAACTCCTCTGTTGTGAGCGTCAGTTAAACAGTGAATGAGAGTTACACCACTTGCATGCAACTGATGAGAGAATTCCATAGATAACATGCACGAGAAGATAGCAATAGTAGCGGAAAGTAAACAAAATGTAAGATAAGCATTATCTCAAGGTCATGGATTTAGAAAAATTTCGCACAGATGTTAACATGTTATACTTAGGTGAACGCGGCAGCGCTCAGTAGAGCTAATGTTCTAATGCGATGCTGGTGTTGAGGTTATGTTACAGAAAATCAAGATCCATTGAACAGATTTCTTTCAAACAAACTTTATTATCATTTATGCATTATACACAACCTCTACATTACCAAGAACATGCAAATTTCCAATTGTACTATATAGCTTCCTATAAATCCATATTTCATCTCTACCCTCGAACTTCATCTTTTTACGGGAAAACAGAACAGGCGATGTATGAATACTAATTACAGAAGTCTGATTAACAAAATATTCATGTAATGACATGTCTTCCAACAAATTATATCACGTGAATCCATTTCAGCAAAACTCATAAACGTCGGGTTAGCAACATTGTGACGCTTACGGAAAAAAACAGAACTCCAAAAGTCCACTTCCTGCCTTGGCGGTTATACCTTGCAAATCGAATCTGTTCATATAAGTCAAAGAATATAACTCAAAAGAATATATATCACATGAGAGAGCTTCCTTAGGGATAACGTCCAACATTACATTAAGACAATATCGCACCAGAAGGTCTTATTATCCACGTAAAGTGCATTGTAATATTTTAAGTGTGAACTATGATGTTGATAAGGATGATGATACATGTTGTCGCAAGGTCGTCAGTCTAGAAGAGAGATATATCAAAAATCCCCATCCCTCCATAAGATTTTTTTTNATACATGTTGTCGCAAGGTCGTCAGTCTAGAAGAGAGATATATCAAAAATCCCCATCCCTCCATAAGATTTTTTTTCTTATTTTTAAATATTACCAAGTGTTATGGGAAAGCGTAAAATTTACATAATTTAACATTCATTGTTCNTTTTTTTTCTTATTTTTAAATATTACCAAGTGTTATGGGAAAGCGTAAAATTTACATAATTTAACATTCATTGTTCGATTTGCATTACAAATACATTTTCGTTACATTTTATTGTATTTATTTTTAGATTTAGGCATTTATAAAATAATAAATTTAAAAAATTTTAATAATATAATTCTAATTATGTATAAATGAATCGATTCCTTGTTGTCTGATCGTTTTACGATTTTTTGACAAGGTCAACTGCCCTGCCTGTCCATGCATGCTCGAATACTCAACTCCAGCAACCTAAATTAATAAAAAATGTTATAAAAAATGTGTTTAATTTCTGTGGTACACCTTTTGATAATACTCGTAAAAGAAAAAATATACTTAAAAAGAAATATAAAAAAAATAATTAAAAAAATAATTATGACTATATGAAAAATACATACTTATTGCTATAAATAAATCATTACTACACATTAGAATAATTATGACAAAATATTCTTTCCCTTCACACAAGCTCTATTACTTCTTTTAAACCCTTGTCGCAGCACACGTCCCGATAGCCGAGTGGTCTAAGGCGTCTGCATGCCATCCAAAGATTTGGCAGTTCTATTCTGTCCTCCTGCAGACGATATTTTGAGCTCCGAAATAAAAGTAAGCAGCGCCCCTAGCAGCTAACTGCAGAACCAAAATGGCAGCCAAATGAGAGCGACACCAGCGCCCCTGGCAGGCGATGAAGGACAAGTGGAAACAAGATGGCAAAGTCGAACGAAGGTGAGTAATAGGATGGCACCCTCTAGCAGCAACAAAAAACTTTACAGGGATCGTAGGTGCACTATAGAGGACGACGAGAGAACTACAGCATGCAACAGATTCTAAGGTGAGTTATTGGGATACAAGACGGCGGGGAAAAACCAGATGACGGACAATATGAAATTACAGACAAGCAAGATGGAGTGATAGAGCATGAAAATACAAGACAGAATGATAGAGCATGAAAAAACAAAACGAAATGATAGAGCATGAAACTACGAGACGGAATGATAGAGCATGAAGGGCAACAACAAAATGGTGGACGGCACCACAGCCCTCAGCCCTTGTGCCAGACTGAACATACCACTACTACTTATTCCCTATTAATGTTGTGTTCATCTTAAGTTTTCTAATGTGTTTTTGTGAAAGTCCTTAATAAAGCGATTCCGTTGTTTTCATCTATGTATTGTACATCAATCAATTTTGGTTTCCAATTCTTTTACATATAGACCACATGTTTTCAAAATGAAAGAAAAAGTTACAAAACTAAAACTTTACTGGCTGTACGGGGATGTCGTTATACATTTGCAGAGTTATGATTTAGCAAAATTAATTTTCCACAATTTTGACAGAGCAAAAAATCAATATTAGGCAAATAATAGTTATGTTCAGTTCAGTATTTATTTCTTAGGGTATGCCATGCTTCTATTTTTTAATATAAATTACNGGCAAATAATAGTTATGTTCAGTTCAGTATTTATTTCTTAGGGTATGCCATGCTTCTATTTTTTAATATAAATTACATTGTTTATGTCATTTATGTAAGAAAAAACAGTAGCATTGTTACTCTGCATAACGATCTTGAAAAAATAGATACATATCAAACCAGTAGACTGTACCGACATGACATTTAAAAGTGACCGAACACCATTTACTTAGATATAGATGGAAATGCATTTTGGAAATGTTNCTGTACCGACATGACATTTAAAAGTGACCGAACACCATTTACTTAGATATAGATGGAAATGCATTTTGGAAATGTTAACGCTCCGTAACTTAAAATATATAATTAAGACTTGACATTAATACATTGTTTTTATTACTATGTGAAAAATGATTTGACCGGTGTAATGGGACTAAAGAAGATAGTCGGTAAGAAGTTAGAAGTAAGAATATCAACGCAATCAAAAATGAACTAACAGAAATCACCAGTTAGAAAATCACTTTGTCAGCATTGTCCTTTATATTCACGATGAGCTGATAACCAGAAAAACTGGGATACACGTGCCCCTATGAACGTCATTGCCGCGTCCTTTTGCGCGTCAAACGTTGCATCCGCCAGCTACAAATATGTCATAAGGGCGTTTGACACCAAAAAAATAATTTTTCATTTATGTACCAAACATTTTTCAACTTGTACTCATTTAATGTAATAACATTTTCCTAGAAAAAAAATTTACATTTTATATTTTTTGGATAATTTAATGTCAAATACAATTTTTTTTTGTTTTGCTGCAACCATAATAAAAAATACTAAGTTTTACAAATGAAAAAATTAACAAAGTAAACTAATACCATTGGCTACCGAGTGGCATATATATAATCACTAAATAACAGTTCATACATTAAAAAAAGTGAAATATAAGCAAAAAATTATTTATATTTGACAATATTTTTTATATATATGGCTTGTTATTTGGAGATGGCATATGTGTCACGCGGTAGCCCATGGCATTAGTTTACTTCGTAATTATTTTTATTTGTACAACTTAGTTAGTGCTTATTATTATGGCCGCAGTAAAACAAAAAATTTTAATTTGACATCAACTTATTTAAAAATATATAAAGTATACAATTTTTTTTNTATGGCCGCAGTAAAACAAAAAATTTTAATTTGACATCAACTTATTTAAAAATATATAAAGTATACAATTTTTTTTATTCGAAGAAAGTGTCATCACATATAATATGTACAAGTTGAACAATGTTTGGTACAATAATAAAATAATTAATTTTTTGGTGTCCAACACCCATCACATTTCGACGATAAAGACCCAATTTGAATTTTCTCGTTCAACCATTTCAAATGTGGAATTCGAATACAGTAGCTCCGACAAAACATGAAACGTAGGTCACTAGTGTGAAGGCCGTCAAGAGAGACTGGATAGACGCTGCTGACGTCAGCTGTCGAGACGCTTTTCCAAACAACGGACGTGCAACATGAAAACAAATTACGCCGTAATTCAATCCTGGCTAGTGGATGAACACAGGAACTGACGCCCAATTAGAGCACCGTTGTTAACCGCACGACACACGAGTTATGTGCCTCGTTTGGAATCGGGAACACAGCCACTAGACACCTGAAGACGAAACACTCACCCTTGTTAGGGGCCGTGGTGGCTTAGCGGTTAGCCTGCTCGCCTCCCACCAAGGCGAACCGGGTTCAATCCCCGGCCGGGCTACTCCCGGATTTTCGCAAGTGGAAATCGTGCTGGATGATACCGCTGTTCGGTGGGTTTTCTCGGAGATCTCCCGTTTACCCCGCACTTTCATTCCGGTGCTGCTCCATACTCACCTCAATCACCCTCATCGGCTCTCAAGACCTCGCTGTTAAGGGCCGCCCAAATCTATTCACTAACTCACTCACGCATCCTTGTTCGAATAGGTGTGTTGCCAACTGATTCGGGCAGATGGCAGTGTCAGCGTATGTAGGAAACATCACAAATCCGTGAACCCCGCAAGTAGAATGATTTGGCTGACTCCGGGACAAGAAAGTGGGGCAGGGGAGCCGGAACCGGCCGCCCTCATCTTAGAATTTCAATTTTTTCCTTCAAAAAAGCACTGAATCCCCCAGTTGCAAAAACGAGCAGCAGAAAGGCATTTTTCTATCCATCAGAAGGATTTGGGAGGCTCGCTTCTTGAGGGCAGAGCAGTGGCAGCCATATTGGTTATATAAGAATAGTAGTGTTTGTCAAATCGGTACACAGGGTCGGGGGTCTGGAGTCAGATATGACCATCTGCCATCTTGGATCTGTCAGCCATCTTGTCTTCCATATTCGATCTAGGTGACCTTGATATTGACCATGTGACTTTGGACTTGACCCCGTCACCTTGACCGTGACCCCATGGCCGTGACCTTGACATTGACTCTATGACATTTATCCCGTAACCTTAAAAAATATTGAACCCAAAAATACGAAAAATCCCCAAAAATGTATCTAAAAAATTATAAAAGATAATTTAAAATTTACATAGAAATGTTTAAAAGTTATTTTTGAAATAGTATTAAGAAATTTATTTAAAAACTTACATTTCCGCATGTACCCTTCCCCAGCTCCACGTCAAGCAGACGACTGACCCTCCAACCAATTACATTGTCATAACATTCCTCACCCCTACCAATTTTTTTCTTTGCTTAATTAATCGGCAGGCCTCCACTCCCTCACCAATACTCATTCCGCCATATTGAATTTTTTCATTTGTCATTTCTTTATACATTGCTAAAGGCCAGCATATTGGATTTCATGTTTTCATTTTCAACACCATGGTTGTGCTAGTGTATTAATTTACCCACCAGGTGAGCTGTCGATTTAACTAACAGGTGGCAGCCATATTTGCTTATGTTTTTAAATTATAGGTTGTGCTGTCGGCACTCTCCATACTGGATTCTATTGTCCATGAGTAGGTAGTGCTAATTTCTCGAGTATGCAGGCTGCTATCGGCCTATACAGAATGGTGACGTTTGCCATTCCTGCAAAGTAAGTAAAGTGTCGTATTTTATATTTTTGATTTATTTTTAAGTGCAATTATTTGTATTTACANCCATTCCTGCAAAGTAAGTAAAGTGTCGTATTTTATATTTTTGATTTATTTTTAAGTGCAATTATTTGTATTTACAAGTTTTATTTTACATAAATGAGGGAATTTTTTGAAATATATAAAACACAAAAAACCTTTTACATGCAAAAATTTTTTTACAGATAATAAAATATACATAAAAAGCAAAAATGAATAATTTTTTTAACTTCTTCGAACAGAGTTCAAATTACATATTATTTCTAATCGTCAGGTTTTCAATTATGATTTATGGGTATCTTGAAGAAGGCTGAGCAATTCATGTATGGTGGTAAGCAGCAGTGCTCTATGAAGGGCCGCTAAAATCACAGCGTCGCCACAAGACCATCGATATAAGCAGCAGCAGTACTTGCCTCCGATTCACCATCCATCACATAATCATAGCAGTGTAGACTTGACTCATTTTTGATCGATGGCTCTATGATACTAGTACCAACATCTGGCTCATCGACACCAGGTCTGTCGGTAGCAGAACCGCCTTCAGCAGCCTCAGGAGTACACATTGCTGGTCGTCGACGAGTTGGTGCAGGTTCATCTCTGGAACCAGAGGCAGAATAATCAGTGATGGGTACTGACACAAGCGCCTGGCTTCGGCGATGCACTCAGCAGTTTCTGGTCATCTGGCTGGTGGCATCCTTCTTAAACCCAGGTTGCTGGGAGTGGACCTATGGTTCATGCCCCACCTGGTGCGAATCCACATCACAGTATAGTGCGTGGATGGTAGCATGAGTCTTTGCCGGGGCGATATTTGATCCACAGTGCAGGGAAGCTGCATCTGCGNGTATAGTGCGTGGATGGTAGCATGAGTCTTTGCCGGGGCGATATTTGATCCACAGTGCAGGGAAGCTGCATCTGCCGCCTCAAGTTGAACACAGTGCAGGCCGATGCTCCTAGACCATTGAAATGAAACTGCGCTGGATCGTAGACGATTGAAAACTGTGCGAATCGCCAGTGCTGCATGCCACTACCATCGCTGGTCTCAATGTAGTTGCACAGATGTCCATCTTCTGCAATAAAACTATACTCCATTCTACTGTAGTCTGGCTTGGTGCTTGTATAAATATGCATAGGGCGCAATGTAGTCATGGTGACGATCAGACCTCTAGGCAACGACTAAACGAGCTCGTGAATTTTCCCACTTTTACATAATATGGATGTCGATCAGGTGTGCAACACCATACGAAAAACTAAATTCCCTCACATTTCGAGAAGTACGGGTACCTTCGTGTCTAGTCGTAGGCAGCCAATTCTTGGTCCAAGTACAAAGCACAACATTTGCGCAGCCGCTGCACGCCCTTCAGTGCACATGCCCAGTCAGGTTCTAGCCTGTTGCACACATGATGATGCGACTGGCCGTAAAGTTTCATCAGATTGCGAAGCGAAGGGCATCCACACTCGGCCTGTATGTCGATAATTTACATTTCAAATTGACACAAGCTGCTAAGCCNTTGCGAAGCGAAGGGCATCCACACTCGGCCTGTATGTCGATAATTTACATTTCAAATTGACACAAGCTGCTAAGCCATTTTTTCTGCTGAGGTCATGCTACATAAATCGGGGCCTTCGGGTTCTGCATCAGTAAGTCTCGCAGCACGTTTCCCGCCTGATAGTACAGAATCTTGCCTTCGTCCCACTCCAGTCTGTGGTAGTACATACACTGAAGAACCAAAACCACTGGTACGCCTGCCTAATATCGTGTAGGGCCCCCGTGAGCACGCAGAAGTGCCACAAGACGACGTGACATGAATTCGACTAATGTCTGAAGGTATGCAGGAGGCATTGAAATCTGCGCCAATTTGAGAAAGGGTNACGACGTGACATGAATTCGACTAATGTCTGAAGGTATGCAGGAGGCATTGAAATCTGCGCCAATTTGAGAAAGGGTGGCACATCTGTCACGTTTAATGATTTTTGACAGTCGTCGTTTGTCCCGTTCGTTCACGATCTTTTTCCGGCCGCAGCGATG
>NQII01010658.1:3952-17599 GCA_002778355.1 Clitarchus hookeri
TTTTTTTCTTTTTCTTTTAATGACTTATGCTGAGCATTCCTTAAAAATAATTAAGACAAGACCTTTCACCCCGCCCTTGTTGAAATTTCGGTTAACGTTTTCGTTTTACTTTAATTTGCACGTCTCAAAAACAGTACAATTGTGATTTTGACAATCAATGTTGCAAAAAACTAGGCAATGTAATTTTTTATGTAAGGAAAGCGTACTTGCAAGTAACGTCTAATTACATGTTTAACTGTATTTCATAAAAATATTAAATAATAAATTATTTCTGAGACCGGCACTATTATGTACATTCAAGAGGATAAAATTTTTTTTTTTAATTTTTAGTATATTATTTTTGTTCATCCTTTTTCATTATAAGAAATGATTGTCTGGAAAAAAAAAANTTCACGATGTTTAAGAATTGTTTTAAGTAAGCCCATTTTTTATACGTTTTATTTGTAGCAATCTATGATTTTTTTCTTTTTCTTTTAATGACTTATGCTGAGCATTCCTTAAAAATAATTAAGACAAGACCTTTCACCCCGCCCTTGTTGAAATTTCGGTTAACGTTTTCGTTTTACTTTAATTTGCACGTCTCAAAAACAGTACAATTGTGATTTTGACAATCAATGTTGCAAAAAACTAGGCAATGTAATTTTTTATGTAAGGAAAGCGTACTTGCAAGTAACGTCTAATTACATGTTTAACTGTATTTCATAAAAATATTAAATAATAAATTATTTCTGAGACCGGCACTATTATGTACATTCAAGAGGATAAAAAATTTTTTTTTAATTTTTAGTATATTATTTTTGTTCATCCTTTTTCATTATAAGAAATGATTGTCTGGAAAAAAAAAAAGTATTATCACACATAAATATGATTTTTCACCAAAAATTAAACGAGTTAAATAAATTTTCAATGTATATATTTTTTCGGCCAAATATCGAAATCGAACCAAATTAATGCATTAGGCTGCAGCTCAAAAAAAAAAAACAAGTAATGTTATTACAACGTAAAAAATAATATTTCTAAAAGATTTGTTAATGTGGTTTGTCTTCACTTCCGTTTTTAACTTTTGAGACCAAATTTAATTTATAAATAGCTGTACGTTGAACATTACCGCAAGTGAATCAAATGTCGAATAGAAAAAATGTTATGCCACTTTTGTGACTATATGAAACATTTTAGCTGAAAATAAAATTTTCTGTAAAAAAAACCTTTTTGAAATTTGTACGAATAAAGATTTCAAGTTAAAATTCTCATATTTACATTAAACACAAGATGTAATTTTTCAAATGATTTGGTATTTTATTCACGTTTTCGTCGATATCGCGTCAAGAAACAGTTAAATATCCTCAAAATCTAGAAATAAAATTCCAGCTATTAAACGTCTTAAATCCCGGCTTTTGCAGAAATTCTTCGTTTTCGCGTCATAACTTCGGATTCACAGTAATTACCGACAATGTACTATTATAGAAAACTTACGTTTTACGAGTTGTTAAATATTTACGTGCGTAATTTTAATCGAGTGTTGTCTGCTGGTTGTAAAAAGTCAGGAACACAACTCCTGGCGTTTTTGCAAGCAGGAAATAACACGAAGTGAAAATTAGATACAAAAGTATTAAACGACTGGCAACTTGTAAATTTTCTGTAATCAAACATTCGCGACTATACCTCTGAAACTGAAATTATGAGAGGCTGAAGCAGCGCTTTGCCCGATGAACACGCCCGTTAGTCTTAATCGACTACGACGACGGAGACGATAAACGAAGTAGATTNCTGGTTAGAAACGTGCCAATTCGTGAGCAGACCTCGCTCAGACACGTTGGAAGTTTTCTGCTGCCTACCTATAGCGGTTTTTTTTCCCGCGTTTGAGGCTGAGAAGCGCGGAAGCTGTAAGGGCGACACTGCCACGCACATCAGGTGCGCCATCGCCGCTAAGCGCGAGGCTCCGAACTGGCGTGCAGTGTCCTCGTCGCACCGCGTGAAATTACGGAACTTTCAGCGGTGACCCTGTTGTTTTATTGGTGGCAAGTGTGTAGGAAGGTTCAATGCAGGGCCCTTGAGTAGTTTTGTGTGTATCTGAACTGTATGTTTTGAGATACAGCACTTTGAAAAAGTAATTTCTGAAATGGTGTTTCTAATGAGCACGACGTCTGGTGTGCCAGTTCTTATCGTNTAATTTCTGAAATGGTGTTTCTAATGAGCACGACGTCTGGTGTGCCGGTTCTTATCGTAGATCAGCACAATGGACGCACGTTTAATACTTTCGAAGATAAACGAGTATTTCAAACACTCTGTAACGCACTTCAGGAGCGAGGTAGGCAGGAGCCTTAACGTCGAGGTCTTGAGCCGACGAGGGTGAAGCGGGCGCCGGAGTGCAAAGGCGGGGGAAACGGGGATATCCCCGAGAAAACACGCCAACCAGTGGCATCGTCAGGCACAATTCGCACATGCGAAAATCCGGGAGCGACCCCGTCGGCGACAGGTATAAAAAAAAGGACAAACCCGTTGTTTTAAATCACTACATACACATGAAATTAATTCTAAATGTCGCAGAATTCTTTTGTGTGACATAAAAACATGTTGGGCCAAACATTCGTTATTTTGTAATATGAGATTTGTACAGTTCAATTCGGATACTGTCAACAAGANAAAACATGTTGGGCCAAACATTCGTTATTTTGTAATATGAGATTTGTACAGTTCAATTCGGATACTGTCAACAAGACAGTTGCTCAACGTTCAGTCCTTACAACCCAGAAACATTAACTTAAATTGTAAATATTAATTTACAAAATCCAACAGCTAAAAAGAATACAAACTTTTTATAAGAATAATTTCCGAAATACTAGGATATTACTGTTTTCTAAAATCATAATTATTTGCAAGAACAAAATTGTTTGCGATTAACATAAAGAAAGTTTATACCATTAACTACAATCACGAAAAACAATTCTTTAATTCAAAGTTAAACACATGCGTACCCGTGTTTATTTTGAACGCATTTAACCGCAATATGGCAATGATGTGGTGATTTTGTGTTTGACAAGTTTTATCAGATGCAGAAAACGAAAGAACGGTATGTCAGTTTTGCGCGCAAGGTAGGGTCAGGTGATCTGCCGATCCGGACAAGGCCTGAGCTTGTCTTTCAACAGACACCTGTCACATGTCCATCACAAGGGACTGCGACTCTATATACGGAATAAGATCACTAAAAATAGAGCGGGCCAGAGTAGTGCCAACGTGGGAAATAAACATTTTACTGCACGGAAATTACTGACTTCTATAATCGCTATAACTTTTAAGAGAGTTTCATTTTATTTTTGCACGTAGTTCAAAATGAAGGTGAAATACGTAGGAAGTACAACTTTTAAACATATTATAGAATAATCTGGTTATTGAGGCAGCACAGCGACAAGAGCTCGTCGCTGGGCGAGAAGCAGGATGCCAATGTGTTTGTTCGTTGTGGTCAATAATTTGTTCGTTCACGACAAATGTGTGAGAAGAGAAAGTGTTTTATGTTTTATATCATACTACGAAAACACAGATGGAAATGCACCAATGCTACCATTTGTAATTTAAAAAAAAACTACCAGGGTTACCTGTGAATGTTTTGCACAAGAGAACAAAATTTTGCTTTATATTGAACATTACATATAGTTGCTACAAATTCGTACTCAAAGTATAAGTTTTCAAAAAATTTTATAGCTACTTTTTTATTAAAAGTTTTTGGATAAATATTATTTTTATTGTTTTTTTTTAAGTACTTGCTTAATGTTGCTAAGATTGCCTGTTTTTTTTAATTGGTGAAGAAACCAAAAAGGATGCCTTTATCTTGATTATACATATTTGAGGTTGTAACTCATAAAAATGGCTTTAAAATTGACAAAGACAGACAATATTGATCATAACAGACATTACTTACTGTTGGAAAGCATATTAAAGATTTAAAATATTACCCAAATAATAAAAACAAAATGAGTTGTTTTTCAAATACCGCAGTATCACATGTATACAGGCTGATTCTAAAATCATGGGACAAACATTGAGGGGTGGTAGAACTCACTAAAACAAACAATTATTATATAGGAATATATGGGCGGGAGAGACGCGTTGAGGTACAAACACAAAAATTACACATTAAATGCAACACATTGTTTATTTACAACGTCGCCGCTAAATGCCTTTTTACAGAAATGTTTATAATAATTNTGGTTAGAAACGTGCCAATTCGTGAGCAGACCTCGCTCAGACACGTTGGAAGTTTTCTGCTGCCTACCTATAGCGCTTTTTTTTCCCGCGTTTGAGGCTGAGAAGCGCGTAAGCTGTAAGGGCGACACTGCCACGCACATCAGGTGCGCCATCGCCGCTAAGCGCGAGGCTCCGAACTGGCGTGCAGTGTCCTCGTCGCACCGCGTGAAATTACGGAACTTTCAGCGGTGACCCTATTGTTTTATTGGTGGAAAGTATGTAGGAAGGTTCAATGCAGGGCCCTTGAGTAGTTTTGTGTGTATCTGAACTGTATGTTTTGAGATACAGCACTTTGAAAAAGCCATTTCTGAAATGGTGTTTCTAATGAGCACGACGTCTGGTGTGCCAGTTCTTATCGTAGATCAGCACAATGGACGCACGTTTCATACTTTCGCAGATAAACGAGTATTTCAAACACTCTGCAACGCACTTGAGGCGCGAGGTAGGCAGGAGCCTTAACGTCGAGGTCTTGAGCCGACGAAGATGAAGCGGGCGCCGGAATGCAAAGGCGGGGGAAACGGGGACATCCCCGAGAAAACNCATGCGAAAATCCGGGAGCGACCCCGTCGGCGACAGGTATAAAAAAAAGGACAAACCCGTTGTTTTAAATCACTACATACACATGAAATTAATTCTAAATGTCGCAGAATTCTTTTGTGTGACATAAAAACATGTTGGGCCAAACATTCGTTATTTTGTAATATGAGATTTGTACAGTTCAATTCGGATACTGTCAACAAGCCAGTTGCTCAACCCTCAGTCCTAACAACCCAGAAACATTAACTTAAATTGTAAATATTAATTTAACAAAACCCAACAGCTAAAAAGAATACAAACTTTTTATAAGAATTATTTCCGAAATGCTAGGATATTACTGTTTTCTAAAATCATAATTATTTGCAAGAACAAAATTGGTTGCGATTAACATAAAGAAAGTTTAACTATACCATTGATTACAATCACGGAACACAATTCTTTAATTCAAAGTTAAACACATGCGTACCCATGTATATTTTGAACGCATTTAACAGCAATATGGCAATGATGTGGTGATTTTGTGTTTGACAAGTTTTATCAGATGCAGAAAACGAAAGAACGGTATGTCAGTTTTGCGCGCAAGGTAGGGTCAGGTGATCTGCCGATCCGGACAAGGCCTGAGCTTGTCTTTCAACAGACACCTGTCACATGTCCATCACAAGGGACTGCGACTCTATATACGGAATAAGATCACTAAAAATAGAGCGGGCCAGAGTAGTGCCAACGTGGGAAATAAACATTTTACTGCACGGAAATTACTGACTTCTATAATCGCTATAACTTTTAAGAGAGTTTCATTTTATTTTTGCACGTAGTTCAAAATGAAGGTGAAATACGTAGGAAGTAGAACTTTTAAACATATTATAGAATAATCTGGTTATTGAGGCAGCACAGCGACAAGAGCTCGTCGCTGGGCGAGAAGCAGGATGCCAATGTGTTTGTTCGTTGTGGTCAATAATTTGTTCGTTCACGACAAATGTGTGAGAAGAGAAAGTGTTTTATATCATACTACGAAAACACAGATGGAAATGCACCAATGCTACCATTTGTAATTTAAAAAAAAAAACTACCAGGGTTACCTGTGAATGTTTTGTACAAGAGAACAAAATTTTGCTTTATATTGAACATTACATATAGTTGCTACAAATTTGTACTCAAAGTGTAACTTTTCAAAAAATTTTATAGCTACTTTTTTATTAAAAGTTTTTGGATAAATATTATTTTTATTGTTTTCTTTTAAGTACTTACTTAATGTTGCTAAGATTGCTTGTTTTTTTTTATTGGTGAAGAAACCAAAAAGGATGCCTTTATCTTGATTATACATATTTGAGGTTGTAACTCATAAAAATGGCTTTAAAATTGACAAAGACAGACAATATTGATCATAACAGACATTACTTACTGTTGGAAAGCATATTAAAGATTTAAAATATTACCCAAATAATAAAAACAAAATGAGTTGTTTTTCAAATACCGCAGTATCATATGTATACAGGCTGATTCTAAAATCACGGGACAAACATTGAGGGGTGGTAGAACTCACTAAAACAAACAATTATTATATAGGAATATATGGGCGGGAGTGACGGGTTGAGGTACAAACACAAAAATAACACATTAAATGCAACACATTGTTTATTTACAACGTCGCCGCTAAATGCCTTTTTACAGAAATGTTTATAATAATTGCTCAAAATTGCTACCACCGACAGTAATGCAAGCTTGGTAGCGTCGGTGGAGTGATTGGCGAACAGATTCAAATACGCCGGGTATTTCACGCACGCCGCCATTGTCAGCCAATCACGCCATATGTAGAGGTCGCCAAGCATGCGTGACTGTTGGTGGATGCATTTCCAGCAACTGTTTTAACATTTTCTGTACGGAATCACTCGTTAAGTATGCTGCTAATGAACATTTTATGTTTCCGTTAATGTGTTATGTTTTTGTGTTTGTGCCTCAACGTGTCACTTCCGCCCATATATTCCTATACAATAATTGTTTGTTTTAATGAGCTCTACCACCCCTCAATGTTTGTCCCATGATTTTAGAATCATCCTGTATGTATTTCAATAACTTGTTTGTGTGCAGTAGTAGTGCGGTGATAAACTGCACTAGTGACGGATTCCCAATGAAAATAACATTAATTGTTGCGACTGTCTTCCTTGCTTTGAGGTCTGTCGGTTTTAAATTCCGATGATATTACAACCACGTGATACGTCACCACGACTTTTGGAACACTCTGTATTACAATCTCGGGATTTACGGCACGTGCCCGCCGTGGGCGTTGCGTCCTACCGAGTTTCATGAATAAAACTACGCCAGCTGGGAGACGCATATCCCGCATCTCCGCTGGAGCCTGCATTCAAATAATAAAAATATAAATAACTTACAGCTCCAAAGAACCGTTTTCACCTGTGTGGTGATAAATAGAGTGTAACGCCTACGGGTGGATAGATACACGCGGACGACGAGAGAAGGCAATCCTGGCCAGAAATGTTTTTCCGAGGACACCGACGGATAGTGTGCATGCGTACGGACACTGCGGGGTTCATTTACGAGTATGAACACAGCGCTAACAGTGCAACTGGGAGTGTTATCGGTATTTATAGCCGACCTTCCTTTTCAAAACCAAACCTGCGAGGTCTACCATTAGGCCTACGTGTCACCTATATCCCTTCATCTTCACTTACAGCTACACTCTCACTGAACTGATTTGGATGGAACCTCGTATTTTAAAGTTGAACACTATCTAAATCATGATTTTGTTTGGGTTAACACTGGCTTTAAAAAAACTTCAGTTATGCATTAATTAATGAACAAGTTTTACTTTTAATTAAAGATAATAATTTTAACATTGATATAATAATTTTAACATTGATTTGTAATTTACATTTTATCCCAATTTTATTAAAATTTTCAGGATGTTGGTCTTCAAGAATTTTACTATATTTTACAAATAAAAACCAATTTTTGGTCAACGTTTGTTGACTTAGGCCGTACTCATTTACTGAATAGCAATTACAGAGGAAACATGCATTGATAAAACATATATGCATATATTCTATAGTCCATTCATGGTTACTTCACACTTTTCTGAAACCCTACTTAAGTTTTACTTATAGGATATTCCTCCGCCTCATGCAAACAAAACTTAACCGAGTCTAGCAAATTACACCTATTCATGTGCACTCACTGTACTAAGAATAAGAACTATTTCTTATTAGGCATTACCAACATACTTATTTTCTTACTATTTTTATTCACATTAATTATAAATTAAAAATTATAATTTATAAATAAAATTTTAATTTAACCAAAAACAAGGTACATTTATGTTAACAGAAACAACCAAACATGCCATACATGGGCTGATTTTTTAAAGGTTTGATTCAAAAAGGGTGAAGAAAACACAAATAAACTATACATAAAATTTTTTCAATGACTAACATTTGCATGGAAATAAGTTATTTTATGCCTAATTTTATCTACATTATCCTGACTTCATTATGCTACATCATTGTATACTAAATGTGGTATTTAAAACTTCTATAAAATTTTTTAATGTAAATTTTTTGTTAAATTATTAGAATAACTAAGCACTACAATAAAAGAATTTTTTTTAGCAAAAACTAATTTTTGGTGCAATCCAAAAATAACAAATTATTATTTTGACGTATAAATATGCCTGAATTAGACAACTGAAAACTACATAAAGTTTTCGAAAATGTTTATTTCTTGTCCAAATGCAGCGTGAAGAGATACATGAGCAACCAACCCCATCTCCAAAGTGGCAAAAAGTCAGGATTTGAACCCACGAACTTAAAAAACACAAGTCTTAGCAAGCCAACCACAAGACTTGAAAAACCAGGTAGCTTTCATTCTAATTTCCATGTACCTGTTTCCTCAAACCAACATACTTGACACTCGCTCCTGTAAGCTGACCCACAAAAATTTATGAATTCAGTTCAGTGGCTCTGTAAAAATGAATATAATAGTTACATAAAATAGTTGTCACTTTCATTTGTTCACTGGTGGTCGTTACAGAGAGATGCCAATTTTACTTTGAGCTAAGCTGCAGCATTTGATTTGATCCCACTTTTGTAGTGCGTAGCATCCAGCCAAAGGTTTTCAGGATGGGCCAAACTAGCTATACTACAATGCCAACGTACTATAATTTGAAATCTGAAGTCCCTCTCCAAAGTCATACAATATTTTTTACAGTTCCAACTCTTATGTCGCCATAAAACAAACTGTTCGTTAAATAATACATTTTTTAAAATTACACTGTCGAGGCAAACCATTTTTTTTTTAATTTCACCCGACTGCACCGCGCAATCGTTAAAAGCCAGCTAATTCACAACAAACTATACATCAGAACTGTCACGGAAGACAGACGTCACTCGTTTGTACTTCTACCGCTCATCACCACCGACAAGAACTAGTCCAAATATGGCGCACAGACAACGCATGCCGTCGGTTGCGCAGCAGTTGTGGTGGACTTCCAGTCATGCCGTCAGCAAGCTTGCTTTGCGTTTGCGAGGTCCCGAGTTACATAACAGTACGTTACACGTGAACAACTGTACATCTCGTTGCTATATACAGCACTCTGCTATTTGAACTGATTGCCCAGTAAGCTGGTGAATAACTCTGATAGTGTCAAAACGATTGCTCTAGAAGATTGGCTTGCTTATCAGTGTTTGTTTGCATGTTTGAGACGCAGTTAGGGCAGCAACGGCACTTACATCGCAAGCCTATTCATAGTCTGTGCACGACAAGGCAATGAACTGGCATGCATTCTTTCCATCAGCAATTTGCCTCTATGAGAGTTTCAGAGGTAGCCCCTATCATTACACGATACGATGTTATAGAAATCAAGGTATACTGCATGTACCTAAGACTACTTTAGATATTCTGTACCACAGTTTTTATGCTAAAAAATTATTACGAAAATAATATTTTTAGCTGATTAACTTAAATGGAAATAAAAATTAAACTAGTCTTTGGGTGTGAAATGATGTGTAAATGTTGATCATCGGCGGGTACCACTCAAACATGTTAAGCAGTTTTAGAATAAAAATGACTATTCACGTAACGTGTGCACCTTTATGTGGCTTGTGTTTGCAGGAACGAGGCAAGTACGCAGTCAACCTGCCGTCAATACGTCTTCAAGTGAACCGACCCATCAGAGCAAGGACAAGAGTGAAGCAGACGCCGTGAACAACTGCTGCGAACGCGAACACCAATCAACAAGCAACCAACTCTGCCTCTGAAGACGACCGAGACGGTACCTCGCAGACGGCGGAAGACGACAACATCTGAAGACACCTGTCCAATAGCGACGGCCGCACGACCAAACTACATCATCTAGTCATCATCACAGCTTTAAATTGTAGTTTTTGTAAAGAAACCATATGTCTTTCAAACGTTCTTAGGCAATGCATCAGATCCGTATTCAAGAGGACTACAAGCAAACAGCACTGGCCAATGGCTATAGATTTTTGCGAAAAACCTACCCTCCAGCAAACTGAGGGGTAAAAAAATTGTACAAAAATATTTATTGTTCTTTAAGTTATTTCTTCTCCTACCCTTTCCAACATCCCTAACAGGTGGCTTCAACACAAAATTCCTTTCTGCCAGTTTCACTTACAAAATCAAGGTAAGCAACAACGTAAGTATTTGAATTAAAATACAGATAAAGTTAAGATTAATATAAAAAAAAAAAATTCAATTAAATACTTCATCAAAACAGGGACATGGTTTACTGTTACTATAAGACTAATAATATCGGTCATGCTTCAGTTGTTTTTAAAACCAGATCTGTAGTGAAATTAATAGAGCAACAACAAATGAAATAATTTATGAATAGTTGATTTTATGTTGGCAAAATCATCCACTCGCCAAATCGCGCTTTTAAGGTGCAAAATGTTAGAGCTGAAATTTCCTGACTTCTGAATTATTTATTTATTTTTTTTATATTGTTTTTTATTCTGTTGATTCTATATGTTGCCTCATAACAACTGGGGTATGGCGTATGTCAATAGTTTGTAGTATCACACCAACAAATTACCAAAAAAATTTCTAGCGCTGAAAATTTTAAACTTTAAAATTTTTTTTTACATATCACCAACTCAGCCTAACTGAATGTGATCTTAAAGTATATTTTATATTTTGGCCGACCATTTAAGCGCACTAAAATATGTGACGAGCGGAACTAAAATCATTCTTCTGCGGAAGAAGTAAGTTATTAGAGCAATCCATGTTTTACTATACCAGTAGCATGTATTCTAGCATTCACCAATATTCTGTCTCGTAAAAAAGCATCCTATGCTTAAAAAAATGTTTTTTGCTACCTTTCCTGCATTCTTTAATTTAGTAAGTTGTTTTCACTGCAGTGCGTACTACCTTTCTTCCAAGAGATGCTGAACTGAGTTTCTATATTCCTGCAACACAGTTTTCATTAGCTACATCTCGCACAGCTGGCTATATTAAACTGTGGAGGCAGCAAGGCATATGTGAACATTATCACCAACACTACTGCATTTTTAAGCAAAAATAGGTTACAATTTCTTTACAAACGCAAAGTTTATTTGCCATTCCACTAGCTCAAATTGTTTCAAGCATTAAAATTAAAATGTACTTAACGTTCACTGGTGATGGGGGGTCGAACTGCATTATTTCCACATTCTACATGAGAATGCTTATTTTGTCAAAATTTGTATACGTATCATTGGAAATATGAAAAACCGACTGCAGAAGCTACAACCAGGATTTAAACCCAAAATAGTGGCAGCCTGCGAGACTCCTACAAACAGTTACGAGAAACAAAAGGGGAGAGGGTGAATGTATCTGCTGATCAAACAAGATCTAGGAACTTCCCAGAAAATGTCCGTCTAATTAATACTCTACGAACTGAGTACACTTGCCTCGTTATTCTGTTGCGTTTCCAAAGCAGTGCGGAGTTGGACAATTTTCAGTTTGCAGGAACAAAGTCACGCAGCTAGGATGGTCTGCTTCGTACGGGCAATGCAGACAAAGACAGCCCCAGCAAGTGAAAGAAATGTCGACACGTTGTAACTGCAAGACAGTGGAAGGTGCGGAGTGCACTACACAAATCTTCGCAGGGCAGATAATTATTAAACTCGAGTGCACTACACAAATCTTCGCAGGGCAGATAATTATTAAACTCAGTATTAGGAGCGCGAACAGCAAGAATCGCTAACCACAATCGAGTTGGGGATTACTGAATGTGCGGAAATATTGCACACATGTACGTGATCAGTAGATATGGTGCAGTTTTACGGGCTCTTCTTGCGTGCGAGGTAACTGTTTCTTCATGTGTAATTACAACAGGAGTCCCATTCTGCAACCTTTTTTCTGTCCTTATATAAAAACTGTAAACACACAACTATCTTCGCAAGGCAAAATGGTATTCTGTAACTCAAACTGTCTTTACGACTTTCATTTGAATGCTTTGAGACTGTTTTCATATGAAGACAGGCCAACAAGGTATCTTTATGAACAGCAACGCAAATAAACTGGCCAACATACTGAGGTAAATTATAGAAAACACACTTCAGAGAGAAAAAAATACAAATTAAAATGCTCCGAAGAGGAGAAATATTGTATTCTATTATGTTTCTGCATAAATAAATGGAGTTTGAACAAATATGTGATATTTACTAATTAATGCATTGCTCTAACATAACAAAAATACAGAAGTGCAACAACAAAGTGCTGCCAACTTGTGATGCTCAACATGATCCAAGAACATTTGAAAACAAGTATCCTACAGAGAAGTAGATTTATTTTATAAGTGTTATTTGAAAATATAAGAAACAAATACCATTTATAATTGAAAAATTTGCCATATTAAAAAATATGTGACACCCTTTAATAATGGGTAAATAACATAGCTCAGCAAGCAGATTGCTGATTTCACAACACAGCCTACAGCATTGCCAAATCTGTGCAACATCATAAATCAGCTCTCAAGACCTCGTTGCTAAGGGCCGCCCAAACCTCTCAACGCAACATCACAATGATAGCTATAAAGAGATGCCTTACCAAATACTACATAAAGACAACTACGAGTAATCATTCTAGCAGTTGTTATCATAAATATGTTCAAAGCAAGTATCTTTAAGCACGCTAGAGTTACAGAAATGGGCTCCACATCAAACCAGAACTAGAGAAAGTAACCATTATCGAAATAGTCCTACACGACCAAAGCCCGCCGGTGTAAAAATTCATCACAACATCCCTAGTAGAGAGAGAAGGTTTAGTCGTGGCATTGTACCGCCAGCGAAATCCCATTGCTTTGCAGCTGAGCATGTTTTGTGTACGCAATGTACACCGCACGAGCTCATTTCCATCGCCGCATGCCTCTCTCAGTTCTTCTGAACAGAGGTGAAGGTAAAACTTAACAGAGGGCTGAGAACAAGGGGGACGGCGGCCACACCAACAGCACCGTGCATAATGTTATCATTACTCCAGGCAAAAAGTCGTGTACACCGCCTACGTACAACAACAAGCAATCGCAGCCCGTCTGCGATGTGTACACCCAGTGTAGTGGCACTGTACACGTACGCCATTGTCTCAATGTGTGTACATACATCATGTTATTAAAAATCATCAACTCCAGCAGGTTGTTCCTGACAAAAATTAAAAAAAAATCGATGTATGACTTTTTTTTAAAGAGATTATTAAGGGAGCTATGCACCCTCTAAAATCAGGTTTAAAAATTGAGTTTAAGCAATAAATCGATGGATAGTATTTTGTAGATTGGAGATCTTGCACACGTGAAAATCCAGTTGTTAATATCATCATTATTAGTAAAATATAAAATAGAGGTGATGATTCGTAAGAAAA